>JAUBOD010000314.1:585416-597490 GCA_032353885.1 Nothura maculosa
TTCGAACCTTCGACCTGACAATTCTCTTTAGAAACTTGACACTGTCTTGAGACTTTCACCACATTTCACCACAATCTGTACACAAATATATATAGGAGAATTTTGCAAATATATATTTAAGCTGAATAACATGTTGTGTCTTTTTATTTGCCTGGACTCTCATAATGGTTGTACACATAGGATTCTTTCTCTACTTGCTTAACAAGTATTCAATTAAAATTAAAAAGTAAAGATTTATTATTAAAGAAAAAAAATGATGCTCGTATCAAATGACTTAGGGAAGACAACTATTCTTTACCTCAAATGAAAAGTATCATTTTTTAAAAAACAGAGAAGTCATTAACTGACTACAACTACAGAGTAACTAACTACATCAGTTGCTGCTTACTCTGAACTGTGTTTACAGACAACTTTTAAAATGAACTTGAGTGAATGTTGTCTTCAGTTATTTAATCCTTTTCTCCAGAGTAATCAATTAAAAAAATACTCTATAATAGACTACAGAGACAGCTTCTAAAATCTGCAACAAACTTTAAATGTAAACAATTTAAAAGGCACAAAATGGAACTTGTGGACTTCTATGCATGAAAGGCATCTGCAAGAGTGGGGAAAGAAAGAAAGCAACCTAGCAGTACAGTACCCAGAAATACTAAAATGATGATTGTTTTTAGTTTGAAACACAAGACGTGGTATCAGAGAAAAAAAAAGGCTCAGGCAAAATGTTTCAATGCCCGTTGAAGTAAATAGGATTTTTCTTTTCAGGAAACAGAGAAATGTTTCATCTTTCCCTTGAACACACCTGAGTCCTTTCTGTGTTTGTTTGTTTTTAATTCAATTGTTAAAATTGGCATCATCTTTTCCTTGTGTGGTGGCATACTAAAGAAAAACTTTAAAAAAAGGACAAAAACAAAAAGAAAAAAAATCAATGAAAGAACACAATATTAAGCACCAGTAATGTTTAAGAGAGAATCAAAGCTGAGGAGAGCAGCTAAAAAGACTGAAAAAAGATAAAGGGCAAAGGATTTAAAAATTAAACAGAAGGAAAAAGATTAAAGAAAGAATGGCAAAAGGCAAAGCAAAAGGATTTAAGACACCAGTATAAAGAAAAGACATTCCTTATGAGAAAGGAAGAGCAATCACTAGAGGAAAACACTTGAGTATAAGGAATCAAAAAATATACAGAGAAAGTTAGAAATTAATTAAAAAGCAAGCAGAAAGTTAGAAAATTTTTCAGTAGTTTTCCTGTCTTATTCATTTTCATAATAATAATAATAATAATAATGACAATAAAATATAAAGCAATACAATGTCAGTATTGGCAAGTCAATTCTTCCCTATATAGCTATTTATATGAGTGACGTGCAAAGCTGAAAATAAAATGAGAGCCTATCTAAAATAATACATATCTTCATAAGAGTTCATAAGAGGTTAATAAAGCTCTAAGCTTATTATTTTACTGGCAGAAATACTGTGTTACAAATGGTTAAAGACAGAACTATAGTAATCACCAGACCAACTGGACTTTTTAGCAAGTTATAATTAGCTAACTATTAATTCTATCATCACTTTCAAAGCTTTTAATAAATACATTATTGGCATAAAGGAAATATTTTTTTCCAATAGAGACAAACAGGATAGAGAATAGTTAAAGAAATATAACTTAGACAACCAAGGAAAAGGTTTGTATTCTTGTTATTCAAGGGTCACATTCTCCTTCGAACAGTATATGGTATGTATACTGTGATTATTTTTCATTGATATTATACATCTGTGGGGGTTGCTATCTATTCATCTAAACATTTCCTCCATTTATCTTGATTTTCTCTTCAGATCAGTAACATTCTTATGCTAGCAATTTCCTCACCTATATATGCTTCATCTAAAGACTAAACAGAATTTCCAGATTTACCTCTTTATGATTCATTATTTTACCCTTACTTACCACATCACCTCTTCTTCCCTCATTCTCATTAACAATCTTTTTTGATCTCTACTCACACAAAAGCATTTTCAGTGGCCTTTTCTGGACCTTTTGTGTTCCTGTAATATTTTTTCAAAGATGGAGTAACCAGACTGCACAAGCTTCTCAATTTGAAGGTACAACATTGCCTTATTTAACTGCACTTTCATGCTCACAGAAATATTTCTCAGGCCATTCCTGATGCAACTTACATCTTTTTTATATTCTTTGGACACGGCAATATCTATTGAACAAGCATTTTATTTGTGCAGAAGAAATAACACTTAGTTACCTTTACTTAATAGAAAAATCCAGAATCCGTAATGTGATTCAGGTTCCCCTGCAGCCAGCGGTGCCATTTTGCACCAGCCATTGCTAATTACCAGCTGTGCTGCAACCTCATCACGGATGCTACCTTTACTTAGGCATTGCAGGCGGCTCCGTAAACCAGGCAGGTAACATGACCTCTTCCCCTTGTTATCACATTTCCTTTCTAGTTTTGAAGTATATAAAATCAACTAGCTGTCCTTGTTTCACCAAAATGTCATGCATTCTGAAATTCTGGAAAAGCATGCTAACCCCTTATGGAAAACACACAGGCTTTGCCCCAATTATTTTTTTTTCTTTTTATGTATTTGACACTTTTTGCTACTAAAATAAAACTTGAATATACTTGTGCAAACTTTGCTTTACTAATGCAATGCAGTAATTTCCACAGTTCTGTTCATTTCCCAAACTCATTACTTAAATATGTTGAATTTGCACATACATCTTAGTTTATCCACTCTTATGAACATAACTATGAAAAAAACTAATCCACACTATTGATAAAAAAAAACTCTCAGAATAAAAAAAAATACATATTTGTGCTCCCATAGATTCTTTATAGATTCTTTCAAATTCCTTTTTTTTTTTTTGTTCCACAATTTACTTCCCAACTGACCTTCCCCACCTATGGAGAGAAGCGAAGACAGACATTCCAGGTATCATTAAGTCTTTTCATTTGTTATATAATTTTTCTAAAAATAGCCACTTTGAGCTTGAAAACTGAGCCCGGATGATACAAGGGTTATAGATCGTGAATTTTAATCACATTAACCAATCAAGCAACAGAGATGTACCATAAAGTACATTAATAATCTGGTGCAGAATATTGTGTATACACATAGAGCTGATCATATTTTAACTCTGTGTTGTGATTTGATGGGAGGTTTTCTTGCAAGATAATGAACTATGATTTTCTATTTCAGATAACTTGGGAGATTAATTCAACTATGGCTCATGAATTACTACATCACCTATCCAGAAATTAAATGGTGCATATGGCGACTCATTCTTCATTATTTAATAGGTACATTTCTGAAGAAACAGAAAAGATATATACATTCTGAAAGACAGAATACATAGCTAGTATCACTGTTTTTTAACTTAGTCCTCAAATAATTATGAATTCCAGGAGGATATGAGGATATTGTTTTATCCCCTTAGAATAAAACAATATACAATGTATATTATTTCCTTTATTTTTCAAAAAGCCGACTTTTAAGAACAATCTTATTTTCCAGGAGATAGAACACCAACATACTCAAGGAAAGTTAAATAGGCAGAAATTTTCTAGTAGCTTATTGAGCATATTTCATCTACGAATAGCTCAAACAAGCTAAATAAAGTACTTATATGCATCTACTAAAACATTAATTACATTATATACATATTAAAACTATGAACACTAAAAGGCATGTTTGGATTTGGATATTTATATTTCATAGACTTTTAGCTAAGAGTACTGCTATTAGCTCACTCTATTTAACCAATAAACAGAAATAAATATTATATATTTATACTATAAATACTATATATTTCAACTGTTTATAAACTTCTGAGGTTTTCTGAATATATGTTTTGTATACACAATTCAATATTATCTTCTATTAGTATGCAAATGTTTCGATAGATGTTTCAATCTGCCACAAGATTGTTACTTTCAGAAACCAACCAATTTTGTTTGTTTCTCATATTTTGGCAGCCCTTTTCCTAGAAATGACAGGACTTACTGAAGGACATTACAGATATTTTTAAATTAAGAGTAATGAAAGAAGTATCAAAGAGGAAGAAGAAACGCAAACATGGTGGAAAATACTTAAAAATTGTGGAGAAGATCACGTAACAAAACAAAATAAAATTTTGAGAAGATGCCTAAGGATCAGTACCAGAAAGAGCATCCAGTCAAGAATGTTACATTTAAAGTACCTAACTGAAGCTGAAAGAAAGGAAAGCTACATTATGAAAGGAAATCTGTCATAATATCTGTGACAAATTTACAGAAGGAGACTGTAGAATAATTGTAGCATAAGAATTTATAAGTTTGGAGACAAAGAGAAGAGGAAAAATGAGATTAACTACAGAAGGAAGTAGTCCAGGATAGGCCAGGCTAGAAAGTGACTAGGGAGGAAAAAGATATTGAGAGAAGATGTGAGAACGTGGAAATATGAGAAACTAGAAAGTGTGTACTGGGACAGTGACAAGGTTCAATGATTCTGCACAAAACTTGTGTCTGGAGTAAAGGAACTATCTTTCCCAAGCTCTAGCATATAGCTATTCATTTTATTCACATTCTGCTTGCTCTTTAGAAAAAGTACAGAAATGAAAACAAATTTATTTTCTAAATTAAAAACCTGCACCCTACAGAAATTAATACAAATTGCCAGAAGCAAGCTGGACAAATGAGAAACTGCAGCCCATAGAAAGACAGAACAGTGCAGTGTTACACTTTTCAACTGGGAAGCAAATAACATTAAGAGAGGTTGAAAGAAAGAGGAAGTTAGCACAGTGCATTTTTCAGGTACAGCAAATAAGAAATGAGGAGGTAAAGAGACAAGAAGAAAAAACTGGCATTCAGGAGCCTGGAAGACATCCATGTAGAAATGTCTAAATGGAAAACAAAGAGAAGTTAATGAAATTATTTGAAGACATAACAAATATAATACAGATTATTATTATTATATTCATCTATATGCTTGCCTCAGGAAAAAAGCAAAATATTTGACAGGCCGGAAAGCAGAACTGCTGTTCGCGTAAGAGAAAGCAATTAGTGCTTGCACAAGAGCTCTCTTATGGTCCTACCTTCTCATCCTAAGTTCCAGCAGTATTTACACTATGTGACCATAAACAGCTATGAAAGGTAAAATCCTGCCCATAATATTCACACAAAAAGCCCTGTTGACTGAGACACACGTTTTCTCAAACTTCCTATCTGACCAGAATTTTGCCATATGTGCTTGCATCAGTTAGGCTTCCTGGCTTTAAAATGTACTGCAATAAGGACTTCCAACATTTCTCGCTTCAAAAAAAAAAAATCCAGCAGAAGATGGAATATTGACAAAATTTTTTTTTTTTGAAGGGTGGGGAGTTGATTACTTCATATAGAGAAGAGATACTTATATGAGCATATTTTTGAAGAAGAATTGATTAAAATTCACATATATATATATATAAAAACACGATTCTGTGCGACAGATCAACACAGATTAACCAAGATTTCTTAGCTGTGAAACACACATCATTTCTCCATTTAAAGATGACCATCTGTTTATTTTTTCTTTTGTAAATACGAAGATGACTTTTATTGTATACAGCACTTCTCATTTAGAAGAATGTTCTAAGTCATTCTTAGCCAGGACATTCCATCCCACCTCTGGATTTCACAAAACAATTTTTTTTCCTTCTGCAGAGCCACGGACAGACAGCTATTTCCATGGGGTGACAGTGCCCTACAGGGTTTTTACAGGATCTCAGCTGGTCTGGATCAGAGCTTCTACTCCAGGCAGTTGTTTGAGCTGGATCCAACCATACTTACAGCACTAAGAGGCAGATGAGGAAAAAATCTCAAGGTGCAGTAGTTTTATGTCCATCTAAAAACTGCACTGATCAACTCCTGTTTTTGAATTCAACAATTTGCAGATTAGTCATGCTAGACTATGAAGCCTCTTCTGCCTTTCTGCTTTCTCAAATTTCACTACAATACTTTTTTTTTCTTAAAACTGAGTAAGGCCTATGCTTATCACAAGAAAAAAGCATCTGTATCAAGAATATATGTGCAGTTTTATGATTCAGAAAATTTTATTGTCATATTGTAGGAAAGAACTAACATTTTTCAACATAATAATTTCATCCCAAACTTGTCTCACTGATTTAGAATCAGATCTATTCATATATAAGGAAATATTCTATGTTATTATGTAAAAAAATCATAAAACTTATTGTGATAATTGTAATACTTCTGTCTTCCATCCAAAGCGATGGAATAGAATATACTCAAAATGCTAGAAAGCATTTTAATTCCATTCAATTATTCTATTCAATTCAAGTTATTAAGCTTAAAGTCTCAATCATTATTCATTTTTTACTTCTTTAACATATATGGATTTTTGGAGCATTTCTAAGTAAGCAACAGCAGTATATAAAAAAAGCTATGTCTTACTCTCTTCAAGATAACATCAAAGTATTTAAAATTTCTTTTTTTTTTGTTCTGTACATGGCACTGATGAAGTGATCTTGAAGAGTTCCAGGGTTCACGTAGGGCACACTGCCTTGCTGTTATCTTTGAGGTAGAAGTTAGGCTTGCTGTTGGGAACGCACCAAGCCCACGGCAGGCCACCCCATGGACTCTCCAGCCTGGTCCCAGCATGTGACAAGGGCAAGGCACTGAAGTAGAGAGGTTAGAGAGATTGGATGGACAAAAAACCTCTCTGCTCCACAGACGGACTCTTTTAACTTCAAAACTTTTGTGTCTATGTAACTGAAAACAGAAAGACCCCGGTGGCCTGGAGCTGTGCAACAAGCCACAGACAGAACAAATAAAGATGATCACCTAGCAAGAGAGGAAAGAAAAAGCTTTTACTTCTAGGATATATCAATAATCCTATTAGGATACCCAGCACAAAAATATTCACATCATCTCCTGTTAGATGAGAAGAAGCTTTAGACAGACCCACAGTGACAGTTCAACACATTACAGAAGGGGACAGAGTTGCAAGTCTGCTATACGAGCTAGCAAATTTTCTAGGCTTTGCACATTTTTTTTCTTACCTGCAGTCTCCTATGGAGAAACTATACAAAGTAACTTGTGTAACTTGGCAAACCTAAACTAAATGACTACTGGATCTCCATATGTAAAATGATTTGTCTTTGATGCTGCCTACTTTCACCATTCCAAAGTGTTTGATCAAAATGATCTTTTTTTTTTATCTATTTCACATATTAATTTCTATACTATGAAGAATCAGTAAGGAAGGACAAAAAGCAATGAATTTTAAAGAATCTATTTCAACTGTCATTAATTTAATTTTAAATTGGTAACTATCTTTATATGTCTCATTTGTGAATAACTTTTCATACAGGCAGGCTAGTTAGTATTTTAAGAAAAGAAAGGCCAGAGTATTCAACCAAATGGTCTGGGTATTACTCTGATGCCTTTTTTTTTTTTCCTTGAAAATTCAAATGATCCCTGCAGGCAACCAACAACTGCTAGATATGTGGAATGTGCTCTTTGAACTGTACAAAAGCCTTCAGCCTTTCGTGCATTGCTGCAAACAAAAACTGCCAAGTGTAATTATTTCTCAAATTTAATGTTATGGAAGTGTTGTATTATTTTTTTTCACAGCTCTGAAAACAACTGTAAAAATAAAAATTATAGGAGTATATCCCTTCAACACTGTATAATACTCTATTTATCACCTTTTGTAAACAACTGCTCCAAATGAACACTAGTCAAATCTCAAAGAGCACCACTCTTTCTTTGGTGTTTTACAATCATATTTCTATAGAAAAAAAATCAAAGGAATAAGTGTATGCAGTCCTCCTAAGAATGTTTCTTCATCCTTTAGCTTTCTTAAAAGAAAAAAAATCTTATAAGCACCAAACAGTGCTGAGAGAACAACAAAAGCTTGAAAATTCATAGTTCACTTTTCTATTTTTTTTATTAACCCACACTGCTGTATCAAGCATTCCTGCAAATATTCATATATTATAAGGTTACTCGATGGTTATATATTCATTTCAAATGTACATATTACAAAATAAAAGAACAGCAGTCTAGATGATCTCGTATGCTTCTGCAGTTCTTATTAGAACTTCCTTGTTTTTGAACAGAGGTGCATTCAACTTGCTGAAGTCAAAGTGTTCAAACTGTATTCATTAAACACAGTCACACAACTTTTATTACTGACATCAGTTACACCTGAAATTTTTTGGCTGAAGATGGCACTGAGGTGAATTTTGCTCCCTTACATAAAGGTTTCCACATATGAAGTAACTGCCACCTAACCATGAAGATGACTACATTTCAAAAAGGAATTTCTGTTTGGATTGTAGAAGTACCTTTAGCTATGTTTTTATGTCAAGCTATTTAGTCTATTACAATTTAGACATGAGATAGAGTCTATGCTCCAACTAATTTCCAAAATAGATTCAAACTCTTAGGCACCATCTACTTATCCTTTACTCACATCTATAGCATTAAGTTAGCCACAATATTCATTTTAAAACATTAGAAGATACTTGCAAACATCCTCAGCCAAGGAGATTGACCTCTGCACCCCGGACCCTCCTTTTCCACTTTGAGCTTCAACCAGACATGCTCTCCACACTCCAAGAAAATCTCCTAAAGATCCAAGCTACCAAATACTTTAGGTGTATGTATATTCCAAACACAATCCTTAATTGTTCCAAATGAAGACAAGCCAATGCACGGCAAAACAAAACAAAACAAACAAAAAAAACCCACCCAAAAACACCACACATGTACCACATGTAATAGAGAATCTGGAAGGAGATCAAAAGACTCGCTGTGACAGGCAGTGATCTTCTCCTTCCACTCAATGCTGGAGGCAATATCTGCGGTACCGTGTCCAGTTCTGGGCTTCCTAGTACAAGAGGGACACGGAGCAAATGGAGGGAGCCCAAGCTAGAGCTGTGAAGATGATAAGGGGACTGGCGCATCTCTGCTATGAGACTGAGAGAGCAGGGCCTGTTTAGCCCAAAGAAGGGATGGCTGAGAGGGGATTTGATCAGTGTGGATAAAAACCTTAATGAACGGTAGTGAGGAGAATGGGGCCAGACTCTTTTCAGTGGTGGCCAGTGACAGGACAAGAGGCAACAGCCACAGGAAATTCTACAGGAATTTGAGGAAAAATGTCTTGACTATGCAAGTGACAGAGCACTGAACGGGCTGCCCAAAGAGGTTGTGGAATCTCCTTCTCTGGAGATATTGAACACCTGCTGGACACAGTCATGTGCAACATGCTCTAGGTGAACCTGCTTGTGCAGGGGAGTTGGACTACATGATCTTCAAAGGTGTCTTCCAACCTCAACATTTCCGTGATTCTGTGAAAAGAAGTCTGACTCTATGGCTTCCTGATGGGGGGAGCCCAGATCAAATGAATGCATTAAAAGCTCAGAACTCCTTAAATTTCAGGGTGACTAAGGATTAAAACCAAACTCTGTGCCTGGTATCTAAAAGTAGTAATCTCTAGGGAACCCCTGTCAGTCAACAGGATCAAGGAATCTTTGATCAAATACATAAAAAGGTTAAGCACCCTCAATCACATTGCTTGTACCACATCTTTATTTCATCCACACTGCAAATACTTCTGCTGCACACTCAGAAAGACATTCTGAACAGTGTCCTTTGGCACAAAGAACAGCAGAATTAGGATCAGGAAATGTTAGGCACAGTATCTCCAAGCTCGAATGAGCAAGCTGAAACAAAGGATACATGGTGGAGAAAGTTGGATAGCAATAAGATTATTAAAAATTCTCCAAGACAGCACTGTGACAATCCATTATAACTGATGGTAAACTGATGTAGAAGACACAACAGAGCTTTGTCAACTGGAGGCTTGCTTTTTTTTGTTTGTTCATTCATTTTTTCACTAGCTATATAGTTCATCTCCAAGAAAATGCTACAGAAGAATTCAGAGCTCAGGAAAGCCTATGCAATCTACATATTATATGCACAATTACACCTAAAATTAGGCTAAGTATGTAAAGATGCCTCCTACCATTTGTTGCTCATGTGGCAAGCGTAAGAAAGCCATATGGAAAACAAACCCAGGATAATCTGCTCCTCACAAAGAGGATAAACCTGGGAAAATGCTCCTTCTGAACCTGGGTTATCTGCTCCTAAATTTTATAGAAATAAAAATAACACATTAGACCTATCTGACACTGCTCTGGGTAAACATCAATGGACACAGTTTTGAATGAACATCTTAGTATTTTAAACTAAAGGAAGCAGAAAAAGAAAACTCATAACTTTTAGCATGAGTTATAGTAAAGGAATTCACTAAGGGTCTCTACATCCTAGACAGCAACTATTTATGCAGTTTTTAATAAAGCGGAAAGTCACTAAACCAGCTAGAGCCTAGAAAAATAAACAACATATCTCAGCCAGAGTACAGTTAACTATAAAGACAAAAAATAAACGAATAACCACCAACATTAACAGTTTCTGGAAGGAATCCTTCATCTAGAAGAAGAAAATGGAAACCAGTTACAGATTTAGAAAATGACCATAGATCAGATCCCCTTTAATGAACCATACACAGTTCAAAAGAAAATTCTTCTTTCTATTGCTCATTTTTTATATTATCCTCTGCAAGTCCCTCCTAGTCCAAATGTATTTCTATTTTGCAGGGTGTCAAGGTTGTCAAGAAGAGAGCCAAGTGTTTTGCAGAGGAATAGCCAAAGTTGATAAGATTCATGGATTAAGATAATTTAAGGTCAAGAAAGGCCATTAGATCAAGTCTGACTTCCTATAATGTCACAGTATATAAAATTTCAGACAGTTACCTTATTATTGAGCCCAAACACTTACAGTCTATTAAAGAATAAATTCTATTTTAGCTAAAACAATTGTTGCACGCTATTTTTTTTCCATACTAGATTAAAGAGCTCTTTAGAGCACCAGATATTTCCTCTCTGTGAAGGTATGCTGTAATTAAGTCACTTCTCAAACATCTTTTTGATAAAGTAAACAGACTGATCTTCTTAAATATTTCACTGCAAGGCAATTTTCAAGATCTTAAATCATTTTCATAATTGTTTCTGGCACCATCTCCAATTTTCCAACAGCTTTTTTTCAGCTCTAAATACAAGAACAGCAAGCTGAAATCCACTGTCTATTTATCGGGGTAGTACGAAGAGAGAAATTCACCTCTATGCTCACACATGAGATTTAGCATATGAGATTTGTACATACCATGTAGCCCTTTTATATGCCATACAGCATATTGTGTTTCCTGTCCTCAAAAAAAATGAAGATCAGATGGATGAGACATTTTTGTGGCCAAGCAACATGTAACAAAGAATCAACAGAACTTGTCAATAAAAAGAAACGTTAAGGGAAGGGGAACAGCAGGCTATCCAGGTTGTCCAGCAATTTGCTGGTGACTATTTTCATTAGAGGAAAATGATTAGAGAAAAGATTTTCAGATTTTACTTTAGTCATGTGAGAATTCATGGAAAGTGTGAAGGCAACCAAAGGCAACTTGAGCTAAAGTAACCATAATGTGAGAGAACACCCATTTTTAAGGCAGGAAAGAGGGAGAATAAGAGAATAAAGCTGAAGAAGATTATAGAAGAGGATGTGGATTAATGCATTATAGTCAAGGCCCTAAAGAAGGTAACTTTAAAGGGGGAAAAAAAAAAAAGAGTTCAAGAGAGTGGTTAGATCCAAAAAGGAACTGAGGGCAAACTATATCAATGTGGAAAAAGGCTATCACAAACTCCTCAAGAACTCAAGGAGAGTACAGATTCATGAATACAAGCATGTGTGAGAGAAAAAGGGACAAATGTACAGAGAGACAAATCAGACAGAAAATGAAACATATGTTCCAAAGAATGGAGTCAGTAGCAAGGAAGCTTTCTTTACATATTTCAAAAGTAATGAAAGATTTAAAAAAGATGACTCAACTATTTGAAGAAAACCCAAAGAAGACGTTTTGTTTCAGTCTTTGATACAAAAGACAAATGCAATCAGACAGCTAACACCAGTGACAAAAAGAGATAAAAAACAGAGAAAACAGAGGTGAAAATATATTTATATAGGCTAGAT
>JAUBOD010000314.1:616437-653040 GCA_032353885.1 Nothura maculosa
TGCAGGGGGGTTGGACTAGATGACCTCTGAGGTCCCTTCCAACCTTACACATTCTATGATTCTATGATTCTATGAATTCTTATATCCACACAAGGCATACAATATTTGGGCATCAGGTAAACAAGCAGACTAGCTGTATTTACATTTTAGCGCAGGCTTTATCCTTTGGAACTGCAAATTGAATTTCCATGGTTCTCTTCATTTTACCACATATAATGCTTTTCTAACACACTCCCCTAGAAATGTATTTTCCAAAACAGCAGAATCATAGAAAAACAAATGAGGAAGCAAAGTTTTACTGCAAAGTCTTTGTCTCCCCAATCTGTAGTTTCAGAGTAGCTAGTGCAGAGGCCTAAAAAGCAAAGTTTGGCTTCTAAAGCTGTTTACTAGTTTCATGTGTAGTCTGCGATTTCACTCATATGTTCCCATGCAGTTCAAAATTTAAATAAATGCTGGTCAGCATGTCTATGTCCCAAGTTTCCCCTCAAAGCAAATCTTAACAATCATATACTTTGTATTCCAACATCTCTTCTTTTCTTTTCATGTCTAGGATACAGCAGTGTTTTTGCTATATTTTGGTTAAGTGCAGATCAATTAAAATTCCTTCAGGGATGTCTTCTGAACCAGTGGAAAGTGAATGACTGACACCAGGAACAAAGACTTGTTGTCATAGAAAGACCTGTCATTTTTTAAGAAAAAAAAAAAAAGAGAAAAAAAAAACCCACTTAATTAATTCTATCCATATCTACCAGACATGCCAAAGGAATATATCCAGTCCTTTCTATCATCTCAATGATAGCAAACGTAAATGGCACTGTGCATTGGGAAACAGATCTTTGGGTCTGTGAACTAAGCATATATTGAGATTTATGCACTGGAACATTATATGAACAAGCCCTTACTATGTACGAAAAAAAATAATAGACAAAAAATAACTTTGTTCAGAGAAAACTATGCAATCAAATCTCTTTTATGAAATGGATGAATGAATACCCTAACACTTTACATATACATCAGGAAGTTTCCTCTGTATATATGTGCAGGCATATACATTAGCATTCTTTCTACACACAGCAATGGGCAATTTGGATTACAGATACCTTTTTTTTGGCCAGCATGATATATTGGATCAAAGTGCATTTGGTGTTCAGTCTATTCTCTCTCATCACTTCTACAATTTGCAGAAGAGAAGAAGCTGCTACTCTGCCGTTATGTTTGCCCTGCAGCTCAAGTAGCTAAAGTGGAAACAAAATTCATTGGACAGCACAGATCACATAGCATGGATCAAAGACCCATATAAACTAACTTATAGCAAGATTTTAGTCAAGTTCTTCCTTCTAGCATTTACTACTTCTAGCACCTATTTAAAAAAAAAAAGTTTTAGGATGGCATTATAAGTTGTCTAGCACAAAAGCAATCTAAATTCTGAGATCCTGCATTATCCCCATAATACTAACTGTAAAGAACTGCATGCAGTGCCAAACAAGAACTGAGTATCTTTGAGGTGCTATATGAGCAAAGTCAACCTTCTCACAAAATTTCAAAATTTAGAGAAATGGACACCACATACTATAGCAGATAAAAAAGAACTGCAGGATACTAGTTATGGTGTTTCTATCTAGAAATCTTATCTCAAAAAAACCCACAAAATTCACAAAATAATAAATGATTTGCTAATAAAATTTGCAACTACTGTTAGGTTTTTGTTAAGAAAGTTATCTTAACACAGAACAATGTATCTGTGGCAAGATGCCCCAAATCCAATTTCTGCCACCAGTGTCCAGTTTGAAAATGGCATAAGGAATAAACCAGATCAATTGGAATGTGAAGAATTAAAGCGAAGACATTGTGTTGCACTCCTCTTTAAATCTTCTGCTGTTAAATCGAGTGAAGGTATTTGGTTTCTTGGGACTTAAGTATAATCCCAAAAAAATTTGAAAAAAAAAAAGGATTTGACAAAATACTTCCTTTCTCTTGCATATTTTTAAAAGGGGAAATAAAAAGAAAAAAAAAGATTTGGAATATGCTAACAGGTAGAACTGTCTATCCATTTTTAGAAGCCAGAAATCAGTGCCATTAAGATAATGACATTTCCTTTCTATGTTTATACACATCTCAGGCAGGATCTTAAAACACTCACTAAAATTTGAAGTATTTTAAAATCTAGATATACTTCTCGCATTCTTCTGCAGATTTTATTTAAGATTTTAAAAATATTGGCCAGAAGTAGCACCTTAAGTGAAATCGTAATGAGAGGGATTCATATGAAACTCATGAGATTATGGGTTCATGGATTATCTGTTTATCATGCCAAACTAAATTCTATACTTAAGTGATAAATGATACAGGCTTACTAGCTTAACAGCCTGTCTGCCAACAAAAATATGGATTTTGGGACAATCAGATGCAAGACCTGGTAAAAAATTGGCATTCAAGCCTAAAGAGGCTGAGCAGACAGTAGGTAGTAACTTTAGGTAACGGTTCTTGTGGCAAAATGGCTGGGACTGATTTTCTTCGGCAGACCCCAAAACAATAGTACTACCTATTTTCTCTGACAGAATTACTTACAGCTCTGCCTGCCGAATTCTCCTTTCAGCATCAGCCAACACAGCAGGATATAAAGAAAACAAAAGCTGGGCAATGTGGTGTGATTCAACAAATGCAAGGTCACAGTGCCAATGTAGCACGGGAGAGCTTTGCAATTGGTCCTGGTGCCAACAAGACTAAACTGGTGTTGACAGGACTACAGGTGAATTGAGGCTTCACTTTTTAATGCACCACACTCTCCTGGTGAACCTCATTTGATCCCGATTATCTGAGGGAACACCACTATTTACATACAATACTTTAACGCTACTGCAGTGGATGTGTAAAGGGCATCTGTAGAGCAAAAGATGCAATTCCAGAAAAATGTATTTCAGCATTTCTTTTTCCCCTTCTCTTTCTCCTTTTTTCTTCTGTCGCCCCCCGTTCATCCTTCTGCTGAAAATTCCTTCTGCTGAAAATTCTCTCCCCTCTGGCCATCATATGAAGAACAGAATCCTTGCTTTGCGCCAGGAGGGACAGGAGCACAAGAGGCAAGCATTCAATGACAACCAGGATGCGCCCTTGTCACCTTAGGCAATGTACAGATATGGGAAGGGTTTAGGCTGGATGTAACATGGTCAGCATTGCTGAGGCTAAGGGTACTTGGGGATGAGCTTCAAAAAACAGGCCATGGATTGTTAAACTCTGGGAACTGGGGCAGGATGGTAGGAACATACAGCTAGGCAAGTGGAGTAGATGATCATTTACCTTTTATATGAAATACGATTAGTACAGGGTCTAAAAGGACTTGCTCATATGGATCTACCTGACTACAGCTGGGGGAGTGTTAGGAGGATGATCTCCCTGTGACATCTTCAAATCCAAAAACTGCCTTCTGAACTTGGGCAGACTGGGACTCAGTTAAACATTCAGATATACTGTGGAGTTCTCTAAGTGGGTCTGATTTACTTTATTGTCTTCATTGTATTGGCTGGCATGTATTTACTTCACAAAGCAGTGCAAGTCACATCTTTTGTATAATCATTCTTTGTATTGCATATTTAATTTTATAGATACAGAGCATCAAGTGGTTTGGGGGGCTAACTGCAAAATTTTCAAACAGTATACAGCTACAGAACAAGGTAAAATAATCTAAACTGGGGCTGAAGCAGGCCTAACTTCCTTCTCTTTCCTTATCAGCTCTCCCTGCGGACTACTCCCACACCTTTCTTGGGCTGACTGGGACATTTATGCAATTGCGAGGTAAGACACATATGGGAGCTAAACTATTTGAACACAGTCCCACCCTAGAAAGTGATCAATTTTTGGTGAAAGACAAACCAGAGGCATTGCTTCTGGTGCATGGGAGGAGTAAGAAGATGTGGCCAGGGATTAATGCAGGACAGATGGTCATGATGTAGGGTTGTGTTGTACTTCCGCGGAAGCTCATCCTGAGGATTTGGGGGTATAGTCTGAGACAACCTTTCTAGCAGATCAGCAGTCCACTTCCCAGCACTGCTGCCCAGCTGTGCCTGTACAGCTGCTCGTAGAGCTACATGGTCAAGCACCCTAGGAAACTAGTCTACAGTGGAAGTAAACTGGCAAAATACAAGTTACTGTCAACTTGGTAAGAATTCACCTTGCAGATGCACAGAGCTGTATGAGCATCTTCACACCTGTAATCATGAGTAGAAGGAATCCAAAGGCACTGAAGCCAGCGCGACTCCAAAGAAGCATCTACTAGACCATGATCTAATTAGACTACTGCAGCCTAATTTGACTCCTCCAGTTAAAAGGTATCACAAACACAGCTGAAGCCTTCCAAATGCTGCCATCCCCAGCTGTTTTCAGCTCTACCCTTTCCCAGCCTATGGAGAAGGGTCTGCATTATGGATCAGATGGAAATACAGTCTGCAAGGTACAGCGTGGAACAAGTGCTCCATTACAGCACCCCTGTGACAAGGACATTAAAATGCAGCAGCTGATGGTTTTGGTTTATATGGCTGTGTTCTATTATTAGAGTGGTGGTATGTGCCTGAAGCTTTAAATCACTTTTGCAAACTGATCTGGCATGCTTGCCATATTACTGTATGCTTACATAGGTAGGCACACACTTGTGATCAATAGTCTAGATGGCTCAGGATTAGTATTATATTAGAAAATGAAAATAAAATCAAAGCAAGAAGCTAAGCCTGTTGCCCAAGATTAAATATATGAAAAATATTTTTGTAAATACAGTTCTACTAAATTCTACTTTAAATCACATTTCATTTTAATCATACTTGATTTTTAAAAAATATTTAAAATATATTAACTTTTTTTTTCTAGAGGACATTGCTGTACTTCTTCTAACATACAGTACATAATTCAAATACACATTGTATCATTTGAGGCATACATTTAAACACGCTCTAGGTCCATGCTCTAGGTGCACCTATTGTGCAACTTCTAATAGTTATCAAAGGATCATTTTTAAATGAAAGCTTAGTATCAGCTATCAATTTGTAAACAGAGCAGACACATATTCAGTGACTGAATCCATAGTCTAAAACATGACTTTTAAATTGAATAATTTCAGATCTATTTATGTATTCATTACCTCTCCTTAAATAAAAAATAAAAATAATAATAATAAAAAAACTTAAGAGAAAATAGACAGGGAAGAAAGCCTTATCTACATTTCTCTTGCAATTCCATTTGGACAACAGTATTTCCTAAACATAGCCTATTCACTGCTGGATATGTAATTACCTTCGGTTCATAGTCTAGACATTAATGCTTTCGTAGTATTTAAGACTCCTTGTAACATGCTTGCTGCTTTAAGTAAGCAAGGCTAAATCTTGACCAGATAAATTAGCAAAGAATGCAATAAAAGCTGCAATAAAAGAACTTTATCCTCCAAACCTTCAAGTTGCTGCTAAATGAGATTTCTTTGAAATGCAGATCAGTTGAACTAGATTAGTGAATTTTAGCTCCTGTCAACATCATAACAAAATACAAATACAATTGTTCACTGGCCTTATCTCCATGCTTCCATCTGCTGCCTTGTTATTTACTTTCCTTGATTTACTATGCAGATCTAAATAAGACACATCAAGGAGGGCTTACAACACAATGGCTTCTTAAGCTTTACATCAAGGTATTTGAAACTGAAGCCCTGAAAGGGCTGCCATCAAAGACATATCTCTAATGAACTTCCATATCAGAGAAGGTTTGGTATTTAATACTGCTGTGAAAAGAAAAAGCTACAAATCAGAATGGCCTATGAAGGAAAATGTCTGCAAATCTTGATGAGATTAGCACCTACCAGAATTAATATCCCAATAAAAATGATATCTGGTTCCTTGAAGAGTTAAACTTCCAACCTTTGCAAAAATAATGCGTAGTGTCAGAATGGGAAAACACAGTCGACAAGGTTAAAAGGTCAGGGCAGTATTTTTTTTTCTCTATAAAATTTTTAAGACACGTTTTTTGCTTGTGGCTTGGTTAGGATACTGTTGACAAACTAGCCTGGGAATGGAATAATTAACACAGTAAATACTGCAGTATCCAAATTTTACCATATCTTAAAAAAAATTAGCAACAACTTCATGCTGAAGCAACGTAATCGAAAATGACAGCATGCAACATTTGTTCATCAATTTTACTACTTCCCTTTCTCCCCCACAGCAATCTATGGCAGTGCAGGATAAAATCTTCTGTCAGTTTGCTTAAAAAACAATCCTTCTATCACATGCCACGAGCCCATTTGCAAAGTGCACTAAACAAGGAAAGAAGTTTCCTCCTCATGATTTCTGTTCTCCACATATATATCCAATACATTAAAAAAATCTAAACAGTTTAAGAGTTTCCACAACCCATACATAACACCATGCAGCAAAACCGTCAACTATTATCCAGCGTGTTACTGTTTGACAGCAATTTTTACTAGGCACTAAAGTATATAAACAAATGATACTTTTCTTTCTTAAGAAAGCGTTTCAATCATTTATGTTATTCTATAGCAAGCGAAGATCCCACAAGCGTGTTCTGTGCTGTGGATCAATCAGCTCCAAACCGAAGTAGACATGTTGTATGCTCCAGTGCCCGGAAATCACGCTGCAGGCTTACCAGATGATGAAAACTGAGGTATGCAGTGTATGGTAGCCCCACATGGCATCCATTAGCTTCTGGGCATGTCAAACTTCACAACTATCCTACAGTCAATGACAGCAAACACCTTCCCTTTTCTTCTTGCCTCCAAACATATACTTGTCTTTCTACCCTCCTTCCAAATTACAGGCAGTCTTCCAGAAACAAAGCCCCAAAACAGAAGCAACATCCCATGGCTATGCTGCTGCTGAAACCACGCTTGTCTTTTTGCTAGATTTCATTTCATGTGGGCTACGTTCCAGGCGTACTTGCAGCCACAAGAGACCACTACCTTTCCTGGTTAATGAAATGACAAAACAACAGATTTGCATATGTAAAAGCAGGTGCTGTAACAGGTTTGACTACTCTTGACCTAAAGCATGTAAAAAAAGATTTATCAGCAACAGCTGTCCCTAAGGTATTTGGGCTCTGATGGACAGTCAAAACTTTACCATCTGCACTGCCGTGTGTTAAAAATGACAATCTGAATTAAAAGCTGGTCAACAAATCTCGTATAACTAATTCCTCCTGTAGCCCCATCCATATGTTGAATTCCCAAGATACTCAACACTTGGATTATCTATCATAAATACCAATCTTTAGATCTAAATAAAATAAGACAACCAAGAAAAATGTGAAAACTTAGTGAGTTGTTATTTATTTGAGAAACAAGCACTTCAATAATGCTCTGAATGTACTAAATTTAAAATATTTCATCATCATGAAATAAACCTGTTTCTTTTTTTCTAAATAGTATTATGTCTCTTTTTAAGAATAAAAAATAGCTGTAAGCCTTTACATAGCTTGAGGATTAACAGGGCTACAGCATTGTTTATCTTGTGGGTTATTAACCAATACAATTTTTGTTTAGCTTAACTTCTCTGAAGTCTTTCTTCAATGCCTTGAAAAAAAAACCACAGATAGCAAAACATTTCAGAACATCTCGGTGTCCCCTGCATAACGTATTGCAGAGAAGTGAGGCTTTTGTTCTAATGCTCTTTTTTTTTTCCTTACGAAAAAGAACTGTGCTTTCTCCCCTAGACCAAAGGAATGAACCTGAATGTCTGAACATGACCCTTCGGTGAACACAGTGACTTGTTTTGGAGCTATGCTAGCAGAAGGTAGCACCATATGCCCCAAGCCCCAACTTGGATGCTCTTTCTGCAGTCTAATGTGCTTGTCAAAAGATGTTAAAATCACAAATTTACTTTCTCTGGATATACTTTATTATTGTACAAAACAGAAAGAAAAAAATACTACAATTTATTATGTCGTATATAGATTATAGCCCAACACATACTGCCACCAGTTTCATCTTTTCTTACTGGTAAATAGTTTCTGAATTACCGTATCTCTATAGTAATCTTATGACTGGTATCAATTACTCAATTGCAGCCACTCTAACTCTCTTTGATTACAAACTAACTATATTCCAAAATGTACCATTAATAATTTCCCTGTTCACAGACTTCTGGAAAAACATAGCTCATTTGAAAATGAATGAAGACTCTTTTTTTTTTTTTCTCCATCAAACTTCATTGAATTAAAAAAAAATATATATGTTTTTTTAAGGATGTTTTTAACCATAGATGTTATCACTATATTCCAAACAGGAAAATCAGTAAAATGAGAAAAACAATTCATGTAGTACATACTGTAAGATTAATGTATCGGGACAGATGCTTCACGCATTTCTGACTATAATTTTAAATGCTGTAATTTTATATACATTTGCTTGAGGTTTTTGTCTTTAGTTTTTAGAATGAAGTGTTTCTCTATATACATATATATACACACACACACATATAAAATATATGCATTGTATGTACTCCTAAAAGACAGTTTTAATTTTTTCTTAAGTGACTATCTTGCAGAAATTTGAGAGATTCAAGTCATCGTTTAAACAGCTACAATATATTGCAAAAACAATGCAGACTTTAAAATAAAAAGACATGCAAGTTATTTACTCACTAGGTTGTAACTGTCTGCTCAGAGCTACAGTGATCCCCTCAAGAGCATAAATATTTAGACAAATTTTAAAATGTGTATTATATACTTGACAGGATGTATTTACATGACAGCTCAGAGCTTAAGCAATCTGATCAGAAATATTTCCCGCATAAAACAAAGTCAAGTTAGAAAAAGAACAGCTCAGCCGTGTAAAGAGGCTTGAGATTAAAAACATAACCGTTTAGAAACAGATTAGCTGTTTAAGTGTTTGTGTCAAAATTATGATAACCCTCATCCTACTTCCTGATTCCTCTGTACAAGTGTATGCAAACCAAGGATGTGCAGCAGGCAGCATTTATTAGGCTTATTTCCTCCCTAGAACTCTGTGTCTTCTCTGTTTAAACTGCTCAATGGGCTGCTCGTGGCTGATCCCTTGGGCAGCTCCTGCTGGTACTGGTGGGAGGAGATGGACATCCCACCGCGCGCTCCCACCGCTCAGGGAGGTAAAGGAGGCAAACACTCCTCTCCCGCCCAGCGCTGAACTCCAAGCAGGCTCCCCACATAACATGCATGGCTTACGTGATGTGCAAGGGTGAGAAAGAGTCAGGAAAAAGGTGGAGATGTGTCTGATAAATCCTGCTGTCAAGTCTGTCAAAGGTGCTCTGGAAAGAAAGGGCTTGGGAAGGTTCCCCTTCTTGCTGTGAAGCCCAGCATAGATTACCCTGTGAAGCGACCCTGAGAATTGCTTTATTCCTTAGTGGGCTCATAGAGTTCCTCTTAGCTTCATCTGACCAAATTATGTATTTTAGGATCTGATACTGCAACTTTGACTCACAGTAACAAGCACATGGCCATTCTCATCCGTCAGCCAGATTCTAAAGCATCACCACAAGTTTTAAAGAAATTTCGTGCCAGGGAGTCATGAAAAGTGGAAGACTTCAATACAGCTAAAACAAACTATGCAAATGCACAGGAAAAAATGCACAGAAAAATCTAGTAATTTTTTTTTTTAAAAAACAACTTCCACGTACTCCAAGACTTTTCAAAATGGAAGACAGATTTGTAAGAAAAATAAAGACAACAAAACTATCAACTCTGTGATACTTAAATACAAACTGTAAGGTTGGTGTCCCTGAACACATGATGGACACCAAGAACGAAGGCAGGGCTAAATGTGAAAGGAGAAGGGAGAGAATGGGCAAAGAAAAGACTAAGAAAAAATCCTACTATTCAGTGACGGCTCTTTTGGAAGCTTTAGTTTCAGCATTCAAGTAAGTACAAAGGCTTTCTCCAAAACTAAGGATATATTAGAAAAAAAAAGTGTGAGATATTTCTACGTATACATTTATTGAAAAGAAATTGTGTAAGCATCTTGGAGCAACTTCTTACTTGGATGTAGTTGGCATCTACCACAGAGCTCCCAGATAGCTCATCATTCTCACATGCCCTTTTGGTGAAGTGGCACTAGGAAAGCCCTCCTCTCTACATGGATGAATTTAGCCACTATTACAATGAATCACAAGAGGGAGTACGCTACTAAATAAAATTTAAAGAAAAAAAATGTTGGGTGTGCTGTACAATCTGAGTGAACTCTTCAAAAAGCTGAGGGTTCAGCTGTGATATGAAAAAAGCTTTAACTTCACATAGTAGGCCAAGTTATATAGTTAGTATGTCACAAAGAATTACTTATATAGTTAAATGGATTTTTTCTTCTATTTTGGACCATTTAAATTAAGTGATTATTAACATAGGATTCTATTAACTTACTAACAGTACTAGTAAAGTTAGCTGTTACAGTTATACAGTACAGATACAGTATACAGTTATCTATACAGTACAAAACACATTTAATTACATTTAGCTATAACACTCATAATTTGAATAAAATCAAAAGCAAAGAATTTGTGGTGGAAAAATGTATAAGATGTATTTTTTAAAAGCCCCAAATAAACAAAAAGATGTGTGCCTAGCACATATGGGCACCATGTATTTATGGACCATATAAAAACATAATATTTGCCAAATAAATTATTTACTATTCTGGTTTCCTTTCAAATAATATAGAAATTATTTAAAACTAATATTGAAAAATGTTACTTTCTGTTAAAAGAAATATGCCTCATAATGGATACAGAATGGTTTCTTTTTCATACAGACTTGTTTATTTAATTTATTAAGTTCTGTATGTCTGCAGCACATAAAGTCTGTATTATTCATAATTTACATTAAAAAGGTATCAAGTAATGGACTTGCAAATATTAATCTCCCATTAAAGTGTATTTTTCTGTATAGCTTACACACAGCTGTTCTCATAATAAAGTTGCCTTTAATTTTAGAATGGAAATCTTTAGAAGTAGGAAAGTACAATTACACCATGTTCTTTATTTGCAAATAAATTCCAAGGCTGCAAAATACGGTATCTGTCCCAATTTTATAGCACTGCTTAAGGCATCTGACAACCAAGTTTCAAGAAGATTAGCTATAATGAAAATGCAACATATGTAAATACAGCCACATATGTAAATGTCAAATATTTTAAACAAAATGAAAATTAGAAATTCATAGTATTTTTTCCAAGCAAAAATTTCTATGAATTCTTTTCACAAATAAAAACTTTAAAATGTATTTTTATAATCTACAATACAAAATAGACAATAGGCCAAATTTGTTAACTTAGCCTTCTAAGTGTATCTTATTATTTATCTGAAAGTCTTTTACATATACGCAGCATATTCTATGTTTTACTATTATGTATGCTTTAGATTCATGCTCAATATTCAGAAAAATATTGTTTCTTGTGCTAACATAACAAAAATAAGTTAGAATATGAACTTTAAAACAGCATCTCTTTCTTTGTGCACCTTAGGTGTTTTGTTTACCTTGACAGAATCTGCAATATTAACACCAGAAAAAGAATATAATTATACAAAAAAATAACACCTCACAGCTAAAACTTCTCTGACTTCAGACACGTTTTTATCATCTCTGGATGTGGTACAACCTTGCTGTGAACTATTAGGTTTCCACTACTTAGAGACAGACGGTTTCATACTGCTCAACAGAGATTACTGCTGTCTATCTAAATAGGGCTTACAGTGGCATCAGCATATTTTATTAACTCAAAACCATAAATCCTATTCTTATATACTCTCAAAGACTAACACTCCTAGGGTCAGTTAAATTTATAACAGCATGGCACCTACTGGGAGGAAGCTTCTACATGTTCCTTTCCAATAGCCACTCAGAAATTTGGATATGTAGTAAAAGTTTTAAAGCGTGCATACTCTGAGAATATCCCATCCTCAATTTCTTTCTTTATAAAGACAGCTGTCCCATGAAGTCTTCAACAATATCAATATCACAATACACAGCTAGGTGAAAACAGAGATGAGCAAATCAAGGAAGTAACATCCTAGAATAACTGACTAATTTTCAATTCCATTCAAACGCAACAAACCAAGAAATTATGTTAAATAATTCCCTGATATCTTCTTACATGTACCTTTATTCTTGTCCTTCAGAATAAGCCAGCCTCTAGCTGGCTCACAAAGCATATTTTGACTTTACAGGAGCAATGATGCAGGCTATACAGATAAATATGAGTTTTTTTCACTGAGGTGCACCAAACTTCATTTAGTCTTCAGCAAACTTCAGAAATACAAATCACACATTTGTGCCTCCCCAGTGAAGGAGCAGTCTTGACTACTTCCTTGCATCCCTTTGTATCATTTCAGCCCACTCAACTCTACAGGAGTTTCAAGCAGTGCCCCCAACACAAGAAAAGCACGAGTGTTTTGCTAAACTTGGAAACACTACAAGAAAATGTGAGTCTAAGTCTATCTTAGATGGACTCTCTGTGTTTCTCTTGTCCTTCCACTAACTATTTTCTTTTCCTTAGGAAGTTCCTAAATCAAAATCTGATACCCTGAAGGTGGTTTTGCCCTTTCTCTTCCCACAGCTGTCACTACATGGCAGGGTAAGTCCTGCACACTGAGATGAGTCCCTTTAAATAACTGAATTGCAAAAGGTACAATCAATCTATATATTAACCATAATATTTTTAAGTTATTATTAAAAAGGTGTAATGTAAAAAAAAAGTCAGTGGTTCCTTCCTGTTAGTAAAAAAAAAAAAAAAAAATAACCTTACTTGAAATTTTAAAGTCATTTCAGTTTTAGAATTTGGGGATCTGATTTTGGAAATAAATAATTTAAAAACAAGATCTCCTCAAATGGCAGATTCTTTACTACTGTATGTTACTTCTATTGTAACACAACATTGTTCAGTAGAATTTTACTCATATATAGCAGGTTAACAACTCAGTGCTGTCACTACTATAAAGAGAAAAATAGTGAGTCCTGAAATCATTTCATCTCCCCCTATCAAAATTGCAGTCTTGTATTGACTTCAGAATCTACTTAATTTGCTATTTTACAACAAGAACAACAAAATAGACTACAAAAAGGGAAGTGCTGTAAGTAAACATTTGATCATCCTGACTAACTGTTTTAAGAGGCAAAATGCCTGCTCTTCTTTTTAGAAGAAAAACCTTGACATTGAAAGAAAAAAACAGGTGGGTGTGTATGACTTGTTTACATCAAATAGGAATAAAGCCTTCATAAAAGTAGAAAGTACAGTGTTTTCTTTGAGTAGTTTGCATATATTTAACAAAATGCATAGGATAGCAAATCTTTAATTTAGAGACGTCATCAATACGGCTACTCGGATACTGTGGTGATATGCATCATATACAGACTTATGAAAAAAATGTACCAACTCAGCTGTACATAGAGAATAGGGACAGAGTGCAATTACACTGAAAGTAGAGAGGTAGGTCCTGCAGCATCATACTGTGTATGGTCAAGAAATGGGAGAAGCCCTGAGACTGAAAAACTGTTCACTTGCTAAGATTTGCATTCCAGTGAAACAGTTTGCAAGGAACTAATAAATTGATTACTCCTGAGTCTTTTAAGCACAAAGAATTAAAATAAATATGAAACATGTCTACCCAGACAAAATTATACAAAATCTCCCTATCTCAGATGAGTTTCAGACTGTATATAAATGTAACACTGGATTTGAGAATGCTGCCAAAACTCCAGGTTTCACATGCCGCCACCTCTGCTAGCCATTACTAAGTCTTTCATAGTGATATTTTTGAATAGGGACACCCTCACATTGTACATTTTACAAGAATACTGTCCTCAGGGGTACAATGACCATCATAATTATATAGGTGAACTCTGAAGGTCAATCAGCCTTTGCAGGACTGGTTCATGAGATGCGGAAATCAGATGAACTGCTGCAAGGGAATACTCACTCCCATCTTCTCTCTCCCCTGCCTCCCTCTGCCAGCCACAGGCTCCCATTACTCACCTTATGCCATCTACAATGGTTTCAGACCTCTCTATGAGACAATTCACCAAAATGTCAAAAAGCATATAACGACTTGCTAAGTTGTTTTTCTGCTGTTCTACTGAGTTAATTTGATTCACAGACATGCCTAATGACTCTCAGATATAGCACAAGAGAAGATGCAAGCCCACATACATGAGAACAAGAAAGGGCAGGTAGGACTCATGCAGTCAGAGCATTAACTACCCAGCAGCCTGAGCCCTAACTACAGATGGTGAGTCAGCCTCTAATTTGGACTGAACAAACCCAGCTTTACCCTTCTCCCACCATCATCAAATGGCTAGGACAAGATTGCCCCTAGAAAGCCTTGAGGCCTTCAGAGAGTCCCCTGACCGAAATAGCTGTCACATGTCCAACAAAATGGCTAATCTTGGACTTATCTGGGAGATTCAAATACAGTTATACATAATCTAGTGTTATGCTCTTTCAGCTTGAGTTAAAGCAAACACAAAAAGAAAAAAAAAAACAGGAATTAAGACTGTTGTCTCTACTGTATATGAAGGCTACTAACACTGAAACACCAGCCTTACAGTGAGAACTCTTAAATCATGGTAATAAGTTTATGGAAGAAAAGCAGTGCTCTTCATGAAAGTAAGAGTTGTAACATGGGCAGAAAGATGGTATTTGAACACACAAATTCAGAAAATAAACTGCAAACAAGATGCCCAGGTAGATGCTTGGTAAAGGTTATCTTCTAAGTTGTAATGGTTAGCAGAAGAGAAGTGGGCAAGACTAAATTATGAACACAAGAGAGAGACATCACTGGAATATCTGAGTCTAAAGAAAGCGTGCTAAAAGAAAAAAAGTCAAACAACAATATTGAGATTAAATTAATTACTCAATGAGTTAAATCACATTCTATGCAACTTTAACAGGTTTTCAGGACAACTTGCTAATAACTCTGATTTAATGAGGCCTAAGCATTTTGTTAAAAAGGCTTTGCAAGTATCTCAGAATATAGGACTTGTTATATGGACCTCCCAGTTCAAGCCTGGAATACAGTAACCGACCTCTATGGAAAGGTAACAATCAAGAATGATCTACTGTCAAGTTAAATGAATACACTGCCAAGTGCAAGCCAAAATATTACAATGGGAATTGCATACTGTGCTTTGCCTAGAAATCTGCTGAAGACTTATCTGTCCAGATCTAGAGAGAACTAAATTGCTTATATGCAACTTGCCTAGTTATGAACTGGAATGTTTAGTAAGTCATTTTGGTTCTCTATACTCACAGTAAAGCACAGGATTTTTTTTCTTTTTCAGACACAACAAATATCTATAGCTCTTAAGAGGAGCATTTTCCTTGTTCTCTTGACAACTGAGCTGCTTCAGTATTAAAAATGCTATCTAGGATGCCCAGTAAATAAGGTTTCTCTGCGACACACAGCATCTGGAAAAGGTAACATACTGTTCTCAACTCAAATATGGTTTTACATGTACTACGGAAAATTTAAAATCTAGTATGTCAACATTAGAGATTCATGTAAACTCTAATGTCTTACACTATTATCCCAGATTACAGATTTTTTGTCCAGACTCTCCAGGGGAAATGGTCCAAATTTTATACTTCATCATACTACAACTCCACAGAATTTCTCTTATCATACAATAGTCCTACTTGATTATGCTTCTGAAATCCTAAATAAAAAAAAACTCCCTAAATCCAGTTATAATACAAGACCTTAGCACAACAGCACTGTGACTAAAGGGGCAATTATATGACAGGTCAAGTGGGCTGGGCACATTCTTTCATGACATCTTCCCTATGCTAGTCTCTTCATTGAAATGGTTCCTATTGCTCCAAACTGGATTGTTGGTTGGACTGTTTCAGAACAACCAGTCAGCAGAAAACTACCACCAGGGAAACAAACAACCAAAAAAGCTTCAATTAAGTTTATTAATTTAGCATGCTGAAATGTTTTAGCAGTCTAAGAAATATGGGAGTGGATGCAAGGAAATCAGCCTAAGCTGGAGTGAAACATCCTATTCAATACAGAATTTTTCAATTCACCCTCTACTGAAAAATTCCAAATATTTCTACACTTCTCATGAAAGTAATCTAATCTTTTACATTTTCTATTTCATATTTGTCATGTGCATTTTTTTGAATTATTTTATTAGAGAAGTATATCTGAGATTCTCCCTTTCACAATTCTTCGCATTGCTTTTCTAGCTCCAGTTCCTTCAAATTCTGCTCAGGCTTTTATAGCTCCTTTGGAAAGAAGACTAGTTTTCACCACATACAAACGACAGCTTTCTTGCTTTCATTCCTTCAGTTCATATTCTTTATCTTTATATTTAATAGGATGAAGGAACACTACAGGTTCCTACTGAACAAAGACATTCACAACAGAAATAGAAAAATGAGATGGCATTGGAGTACTAGAGTTTATAGGTAGCTGCAGGAGACAAGAGCACAAGAATGCCAAGGAAATGTAAGGCACAATATTTAATGCAAAGGGAGTACCTTTTCCAAACCCCTTAAAATTTCTCCTTTTTTTTTGCCATACACAGTATCCAGTAGTCACAGGTCTTCTGATGTAAAAAAAATCACAGCTATGACAAGAAGTTCTTTGAGGGGTTTTATTACAAGCCAAAAGAATTTAAAAATATATAAGTTCTCTTGCAAGAATATATTTCTTATAGGTCATAACCTTCTAGATTAGATCAATAATGCACATGAAATTGAGATACACTGCAGTGTTACCAGTCTTTAAAATGTTATTACAAGCAGTCTTGGATCAGCTTCCCCACATCCTATCTAACTCTACAAACAGTTCATGTCTCAAAAAAAAGAAGAAATCTTATCTCTTATTAGAAAAAAGCTCCAAAATGTATGTCTGAAATCTTAAATCTATGAACAAAGTTCTGCAAAATAACAAAAATAATGACAAGTTAACATATGTCTATGAATTTCACATGTGTTCTTAAAAGTTTAAAATAACACTTTAAAATAACTGACTTCAGACTTATTTCACTATCCCATTCTGATTCTGAAAGGTGATACCTATAGTACTCTCCAAGTAACTAGGGCTGAGACAGAAAAAATGTAGAGCTTTGTCATGAAAAAAGAATCTCCTTCCATTACAAGTCAAAAGGAGCGACAGAGAAACCCAAGAAAAAATATGAAAGAAGGAAAATATGCAAGCCCAACCCAAGCACAGTGCTATAAAGATCATCCACAGTCCTAAATAACGCATCCAGACTTACCAAGTAGGATGTCTATAGAAAATTGGCAACGAATCGAAGATCATGCCTACACTGTTAATTCTTTTAATTGGATTTAATTAGGTTTTGTACTATCTTCAGAATGTTATATCATTTTGTTAGCCTTAAAGAGTACTGAAACAACTTAAGAATGCCTTTTATAAAGAGGAAATATCTTATCTTAAAAGCACTGTAGTGATGCCAAAGGTAAGCACTTTTTGAAAGACTGTTTTTTCCTCTCACCTTCTCCTCTCTTCCTCTCTTCTACCTCTCACCTCCTCCCTTTTCCCTACATGTCCATTTGAGTGTTAGTATCAGGTAATACTTAGCATAAAAGAAAGCAAAAATCTACTCTGAGTGGATTTCCCAGAGCAGCTTGCCTTCATGAGATCCCACCCCTTCCCATGGGATGCATATTTTGGAAAAGAGATTACTTTGAACACAGAATCCTCATCTCATACATCAGTTAAAAAAATAAGTAGGAGCGACTGAACAAATGGAGATATATACAGCCGATATATATTTTGGTTGAAATCTGAATTCTATTTTATTTTATTCCATTTGGTCTAATTTTAAATCTCTGCAGGTTTTACAGTTACCCCTTCCAGAGATCTTCCAGTATCCAGAAAGACGTACTTCAGCGTGCTTAGATTTCAGTCCATAATATTCTCTGTAATTTCCTTATTAGTACTTATTAGTACTTAATATATGTTAAGAAGCATTTAAAAATTTGGCTCAGATCTTCTCCGCTGGAGAACTGAACATATATAATGTTAAATGAAATATAGAAAAGATGTACCACAGTAAGCATAAAATATTTTAACTCTGTGCTATGTGATCAGGTTACCAAGTGGAACCATCATTTCTATGCTCTCCCATTTAATGGTCCTCCTTTTTAATGCTCAACAATAACATTGCCTTTTTACTTATTTTCATGAGTCAGTCTCCCATATGAAACTGCTCAGAGTTTACAGTTGAGCAAATAGAATTAAGAATATCCATATACAAATTCATGTTAAATTTCAAATGGAAAATGATTGGCAGATGATCAATTTACCATTATAACATCAGCATCAAGGTCATATGTCATCCCTAACCCTAAGGACAAGGCCTTCAAAAAGAATAGAAGATATATAAGAAAATCAAGAGGGTTTTTTTTTTTGCTTGAGGACATTCAAAGTAGTATTGGCAATTCTCCTGTGCTGACATAAGAAACAAATCAACTGAAAATAGTAGCAATGAAAAAAAACCACAGGAGCCAGCAAATACAGTCCTTCAATAGCAGATCAAACTCACCAGTTGAAGAGAAGACAGGGCAGGACAAATTGATTTGAGAATCAGAAGTCATATGAGGCCTGAAATAGCTGTCACAGAATATTCTGTCTACTGAGACACAGAATATTTATTTCCTATTGAACGATTCAAGAAGCCTACTTTCTTCATCCATTTAAATACTAGCATTTTATTAATTGACTGAAATGCCTTGTAGTTACTGTTTTCAGTTTGTATCATGTATAGATTTTTTTTTAAGTAAGGAAGAATGGTAGCCACCTTCTTTCTTTGGACTCCATGTATAGCCCTACACAAAAAGGGCAAGAGAAATAGGAAAGGGAGCACTACAATTCTACCACAGACTCTCTTTACTGCTGCCATCCTGTTATCACAGGGGAGAGCAGTATTCATCAGGGACTCTTTACATTTTCTTTCTTCTCTCTGCTCTTTGGTGCTGATGCTGACACACAGAGAAATTCCACTAAAAATGGCAGCAGCGTTAATTATCAAAGGACACCCTGGGCTGAAATTGTGCTAGTACACAGTGTACGCTGCACTTTCCTGAGCTGCAGTGCTGTGCTCTAGAAATAACACTTACACTTACCACCAAGTGCCCAGGCTTTGTGTTTTCAAGAATAATCCGGAGAATGCTGAAAAGGATTACTTAGAAGCCAGTGACTTTTCCAGACATGTAATCCACCTGTAAGTCCATGGAACATATTTTCACATTGTGAGAAATGCTGTATTCCTTGGGAGTAAAGGCATTTTCTCCTTTGTAGGATCAATAAAGGTTCAACACTGATGATGAGAGAATGAGAAAAAGAAAGCGCATTCCAGATGGCTTTTTAGTGTTGTCCCAATCATAGAGAACTACAGAAAAACTTCAAAGAATACAGGACAGGAAAGATAACAAAAACAAAGGCAGATGAAGATCAGCAATAATTTCAGTTATTAATAAGTGCATTTCACTTTTCAGTGGAATGACAATCCATACTGTGACTGACAACAAGTTCAGTCATGAATTATCCAGCAGGGGCTTCCATGCAAATAGCAACTCCATTAGTCATCAGTGTCTCCGACATGATATAAAGCTGCTGCAGATATGAATGTAGTTTCATATGGTCAATCAACAATTACTTGTACTCTAGAAGAAAAAGCCTGATCAAGGTTGCAAATTCAAATGAAGAAACCTATGCATTTTCTCCTTCTAAATAAATGTATATGGAAGACATAAGTATTATTTTTCAGCACTCTTCTTGTCATGGAATGGCACAAAGATTGCCATGGGAAGAACTGAGCAGGCAGTGAGAGGTTTCAAAGGTCCCACGTGAATGTGTAGTGCCAGGGGAGTATCAACCCACTCACTGGACAGAACAAAGCATCCCAAAGAGCATCTGACAAACCTCAAACGAGGAAGGACAGAAGCCAGATAACTAAAACTTTGAGTGGATGTGAGCAGAAAGGTTCCAGCACATCAATGTGAAGCTCATAATTCTTCACAGGCCTTAGTCCTTTGATGATGAAACTTACCCTCTGGGGTCTCCAGCCCAAAAGGGATGTTCTAGACATCACTCTATGGAAAGGGAAGGGAACTGGAGGAGTATTGTCCTGTTACCTGGTGCTGACTGTGTTTTGAGGAATAGCAACCAGCTTACTGAAAGGATAAGAAGCGAAAGAGCACTCAGAGTTGGCAACATTTAATGTTAGGTGATGTGTGTCACAGGTATCACAGAGGCTGGCTGAGAAATGAAATATTAGATAAGGAAAACACAGACTAGGATATGTTCACAGATAAAAGAGAGAGCTTGAACTGAGGGTTAATAGTTTCTCCAGAGATCCCAAGGGTTTCAGTAATATAGTATTTGATTCAAGTTTTCACCCTGGGACCTAGGTGCTTGAAGACTAAGCCATTTGAAGATACTCAGGTTTTGCACCCTTTATGGAAGTCTTTATCAACCCACCAACTGCCAAACTAAAAGATAAAAAAGATACAGAGACAATATATAGAGAGAAAAAAGTTTTTAAAAATATGGCTGTAACTACCATGCTGAAAACTTCTAGACCTAAAGACAGGACAAACACAAACAGACATTGGAATGAACACAGTTAAAATCTAAGAACAAAATAAGTTTTTTGCAATGGATCAAATTTCTAATTATATGAAAATACAGATCCTAGGATATTAAAATATGCAGATCTTCTATTGAAAAGCCACGAGAATGCCACCAAAACCCCTCTTTAAAAGGAATTTCAGAAGTATGAATGCAAAACATCCTTTTTTGTAAATATCCTCTGTAAAATCCACTTCTACTGGGCCGCATTGCAACTGCCTGTCAGACACCCAGCATATAACACAACAGTCATCTGCAGATAAAGTACATGACCACGAGAAGGATTTCTGAAAGGGCATCAGTTACAAGATTAAATTTCAATGAGGCAAGTAAACAGCTTACTTCCCCACTCAAAGATCTTAAGATCCACGTAACCAAACCTCCAAGACTCACTCTTCTCCGACATGACAACTGCTTCTGGAGATGAGCTGAGTTGAATACAGAAAAGTCCACAGTCTGGAATTTGATGTGCCTTGGCAAGTCCTCCTGTTGGCAGAAGGCTAGGCAGGAGAAGTCTGGTTCTAAAACGACCTCAAAGTTTAGGATGCGGATGTCTATGAATCAGGTCCTAGTGAAGGGGAACCCTAATGGAGTCCGCAACCATCTAAATAAATCCTTGAAGAAGAACTAGTTATCATGATCCCTCATCTCTCGCTTGGTGCAGAAGGAAGAGAGGTGATCCAGTCAACCATTACCCAGCCTTTGCTAAGGTTTGACTATCTTACTGATGGGAGAAAAGATAGATCTTGAGGAGACGTACTGAGCATACCTTTTCTTACACACCTTAAGCGGAGTGATGTGACACTGTTGCATTTTAAGCAATGTTTGTTTTTCGTTTGCTTGTTTTTGCCTCCTTAATACAAATAGCTTCTGCTAAGAACTTTGCAGCACAATCAGCTCAACAGAAGTTTAACAAGTGGTAACACGAGCAAAAGCCTTTATAAAGGAAATGATACAAACTGGAAATACATTTCTTAAATACTACTTGATGGTATGTAAATATGCTTACTAGGGGTATGCAGGTAAATGGTATTATGAAATGCTATGACAGGACATGTCTAGAAACTTCACAGTAGTAAGACCTTGTATTCATATTTTTCATTTCAGATGTCAACTGAATGTCAAATTGTAGAGGCATATGGCTCTAACTTCATGGCCTATTACATTATTTGATTTGTCTCTAAACTTTTCTTTTTCACATAAATATTCTTCTTGCATTTCTTCACTTTTTAAGATTTTGTTCACTGAATTGGTGTTCAGTGATTCGGTCTAGGAAACTTTCATATGAAATCATGAAAATTGTCTTACTCAAAACAAAAGTCCCACAAAACCTTAAGTAAATGACTGAGTTAGAACTGCTTTAAAAAGTCAACAAAAAACAAACATTTTCCTATTCGAAAAAAATACAGAAGCTTTAAGGTTCTATCAGATTAAAAAAAAAAAAGCTGCAGAACAGCATAATCCTAATGTCATCCTGTATCACTTCACAAAGGAGTAATGCCTGCTCATTGTTGTTGATGTTATTATGTTGGAAAATGGTGCTAGTTAAAGAGAATAGTTTCTCAACTATGATAGTAAAGATATAGCTAAATTAGACCACATGAATAATTCATTACTAGAGGTCTGATTTTGCATTATTTCTGGTATTATTTTTAAATTGCAGGTTGCTCTGATGGATAGCAGAGATATTTATTTGAAGCTTGGAACTTTCTAGGGCAATGTGGTTTTTGTCTTGGTATTCAGAAGTAAGGAATCTGCTCTTCTGGATTCATTCTTCTCGCTGCTGACATTGCATACAGAAACAAGGGGAAAATACGTGTCCTGTATTTTCAATCTATAAGGCTAAGTATCCGCTCATCCTATAAGGTCTCCTCTTAAATATAAACATATTTTTTAAATTGATGAAGTTTGGAAAACATTTTTTTCCAAAGAACTGTTTACAGAATTTTTCTTTTCTCTTACTAATGCCCAGAGTTCCATGTTTGCTAGCAAGAACTTTTTCAATGCTATAGTTTTCAGCATATTAAATTCAAAATGTTATAAATGCTCAAAATGTTTAGTGAAATTTAGCATAGTTTAAATGATTTAAAATCCTTTAATCAAAATCCTCCTGATCAAAATGTAACAGCCTATTTGGCAGACCTTCATCAACGAAGCTTTATTCAAGTCAAGATGGACCAGCTATAAATACTCTTCCCCCAAAAAGTGCCACTCTTCTCCAGCTCTTCTCTCCCAATACTCCAAAGTTAGCCTCTACATTTACAAACAAGAGACAAATATAGGAAGGAGAAACCTGTGTAGAAGATGTTACTTCACCTTGCTGTGTAGTTAGGGCTGCCAAGTGCTCATAAACTCTTGGCCAGGACAAATCTGAGGTACTTTTCCTCCTGTGGTGCCAATGAACACTGGCCACATGCAACAGCCTAGCAATGGTCTGTCTTTGCAGCCCAGCCTTTTCCCTGTGCTCATCTCTGCACCAAACCTTCAGCTGCACTTGCTGGAGGTATCAACAACAGCCACCAGAAGAATGGTTTCCTCCCACCGTTTTTTTTAAAGAATTAGAAGTGTGTATATTGAATGAATTTGTGGTTTATGAATACATGATATTTATGCACTGCAAAAAAATAAGAGTTTGAAAGTCATAAATTTTTTTAAAACAAGCAATTTTTACATATTTTAGTAGGACTGCTATGAGAAGCCACTGTCTACCAAAATAGAGCTGGGAGAGTTCATAAAGGAAGTTTGCACTCTTGCACTCAAACAAAACACTAATAAAATACCTTAGAATACCTTAGAATCAGTAAAATAAATATACATAAGCAAAATCACAAAATAATAAAACAATACCACAAACTATTTAAATTAAAAAGTAAAGCTTTATGGATAAAATATAACATATGCAGTACTGAGTCATCAGATACTTCACCTGAACATGATCTCCTATTTGAAATAACAAATACTGTTAAAATACCAAAAAAAAGTTCTAAAAATAGAAAGCACATCTGATTAACAGTCAGGCAAAGCACTTTAAAACATGCTTCTTCCAAGATCTTTAATGCAGTCTGGAGCTGAAAATATATAACCACATTTGTGCAGATAAATACTATCCCTCCGTGGAGAAAATACACACTTAGTAAGTGACAAAGAATGAAGGAATGGCAGAGCTAATTAAGAGTATACGGCATGCAGTGCGTGTGTACACCATGTTCACCAAATGATCCAAAGCAAAGTCAATTGCTGAAAGTACAAGTATGTAATACGCAGCTCTATGTAGCAACAAATAAAGCAGGCTCCTATTACGGAACGAGGAATGGTAACTTTGAAAGAATTCCAGGAGTAATTCAGTTGAATATAAACTGTGCTCAAAGGCCTAATGATCTTTGAAACTAAAGCCGAAGGAATAGTTATACTGATGCTGATAACAGACTATTCAAACAGAATGCTAGTAAATTGGGAAGAGTTCACAGAACTCACTTTAAGCATAATTAAATCTCTAGGAAATAAGTCTGACAATGAAAAAGTAAATCTGCAATGTTTACTGAAGACAGGATTACAGAATGGTTTCATCACAGTCTGTAAGCACCCAAATGCAGTGCAGACTATTGACAATACTATTTTGTCCTTCCTTGTTCTTTTCTAAAAAAGTGCTAATAACATCCTTAGAGGCTAGAACCTGAAGAAAGACAAACTCTGAACAGAAATTAGGGAAAATAACCAAACACTGAATTGTTAACCACTATAACTGGTTGCCAAGAGCTCTAACGGATTTTGCATCAATGGAAGGTTTTTCCTCCTCTTGCTGCCCCCTTACTTCCCTACTCCCCTCCTCCCAAGAGCAAATGATCAGATGCTTTTCTAAAAGATGTGATTTAGTCTAATATTTATTGGACTTAAAACAGAAATTGTGGAAGTCATTTTCACAGAGAGTCCTATCCTTAGAGTAGTCCTTTACAGGATTAAAATTGATTAATGTAGATCATCAGTTCAAATTTCTTTAAATCTTTTATGCCTTCATGACACGCTCATTGGCAAGGAGCACCTGTCATGGGTGAAGGCCTCGCTCTATCAGGTACACTCTAAACAGAACAAGTAAGTAATCCCAACTTGGGAACGCTGAAAACCTAAACATATGACACAAGACAAAACAGGTGGGTACAGAAGGAGACAGCAAGGAGACAATGAAATCATTCGGGTCAGCACGGAAAGCAGGAGCCCTGGCTATCGGCAGCCAGCTGCCCACTAGCACATTTCCTTTAGGCAACGCAGCAAGAGAGAGTTTTAATGAGGGATTTCAAGTTGGACAAATTTAGGCCAAAAATAAATTTTAGTAGTGACAACAATTAACTAGTAGAAAAAGTTACGAAGCAAGAGCTGGCACAGGATCTGTCACTAGGAGTATTTCCAAATAGTGGGTTTTTTTCCCGTAAAAAGTATGCTCTGTTTCAAATAGGAATTAATGCAAGAAGTCCTATAGCTACTACTATGCTGAAGATCCAACTGGATGACCATAATGGTCCCCTCCAGCTTTATAGATTGCATTTTCCAAATAACTGTTGCCCCTTTAAGAAGATGTATCATTATTCCAATATTAAAATCAATTTATAGAGCCCCACAAAGGCAATTATTTGAAACATGCATCAGTCACAAGACCATTCCAGCACTGAGTCTTTGCCCATGCTTAAAGCTTCTGCTGTGCCATAAGTAAAGATCAGAAGCAGAGAGAGCAAGAGAGAGAAGTGGATTTCAAAGAGTATTTAGTATACAAGTAGATCATTTGCACAGTGGAATGAGTTGCCAAGTCTCTCAACAAAGACCATAAAAATACACAGCAAAAAATGACAATATCACACTCATGCTACACAACTTTCTTTGCTTTACAGAAATGAAAACATATAAAGATAAGTGAAGTCCAGAATATTGGAAAAGAAAGAATTCAGCAGACCATAAAAAGATGGATACCTTTTTTTTCGGGTTAAAACAGCAAATATATCTAACAGGAAGGAATATAAGAAAGGCTCATATTGTCAGCCAGTCAACTTAGTGATTTTTAACTAAGCTATGGATTTTAGACAGTACTTGGTCAGTCCTACAATCCATAATAATTTAGGTCAACAGGGAGGTTCGTAGTCCAATCCCACTGCCCAAAGCAGGCTCAGCTAGGAGATCAGACCTGGTAATTCAGGACTATAAAGGGGTCAAGAATTCAATATTCAGTATGGGAAAAGAGTCTGTTGTCACTGATAGAATGACCTTGTTAAGTATATGGGTTAAAAAGATAAATAAAATTGTGTTTATCCTCTATTCCTAAAGATAACTTTAAAAATCCTTTATGAGTCTTTGAAAACTACCACGGATGGAAGGTCTTAGTCATCCAAGGTACTCCTTTTCCAATACTGCTATATATACCACTGCACACTAACCCAATTTATGATCACGATCACACTGCTGGCAAAACCACAACATGACTTTTGTGGTATGTTGAGCATTAGAATGCCCATCTTTCCAATAGCAACACTTCGTACACTGAATTAATCAACCATGTTTGGTATTTATGAAGTCCTTGGAACAGAGTAAGACTGTGGCATTCAGATGTTGTAAAATAATATTTTGCTTGATAGAAGATTTACAGAGTGTTTTAAATAACTGGAAAGAAAAAGAAAAGAACTCTTATTGACATTACATCTGTAGGGGAAGGCAGAAACAAAATAGGAATTGAATTCTTTCTCAAGTAGCAAAGAGAAAATCAAAATTCCTAGTTGCTGCATTTGCATCAAAATCCCTGTGTGTCACTGGGAATATTAAACTCCAAAAAACATACCATAATACAAGAATAATGACCTGGCATTTTAAAATGTCCTCTATTGGTCAAAATAGATATTTTTTTGAAAAAGTTCAACCTTTCTGAAAAGTTCTACCAAGCTCACCTTTTTAAGTCTGAGGATTTCTGAGGATATGTAGTCAATTTGTGTCTTTTCCTTGTGAAAACGGAAATACCTTTGCTTAAGAGTTTAATGCCAACATTCTTATGATGTTTGTAGTATAATAGTGTCTTCATACTTCTCATATGAGTATGCATGGGAAAAGCATGTTCAGTCTATTTCCAATTTCAAAATCTTAACACAGATGTCCTGAATGATTGAGGAAGACAGGAAGATGGCAAATGACATATCTATGGACCATGTATCTAACAAATCTGCAAGTCAGCCTTTTATCTTTTGAGTGATAAACCACAAGCCAACTAATCACATCACTAGTGTTGCCTAATAGTAACTTACAATCATTTATTTTGGGGTAGATGCTGAGTCCTTCACTTAAGTAGCACTTCATAACTGTTATATGAAAAAGCACTTTAGATATTTGACAGTGAGGTATAGATATAACTTGTGCCAGAAATCTGATGTATTTAATTTTGTGGTTACTACAAGGCTCTGACACAATTTGCAGTTTTAAGATTCTGCATGAGAACAGCTACTCCTTTGTATCCACCAACTACTGGCACAAAAAAAATCTTCAGAACCATCTGAAAACACTAATCCTATCTGTACAAAAAGACAGACCTGATGCTGAGAAGAGTCTTGTAAAGAAGAGTCTCAATCGAAGAATAATGGGATTTCAGAGAAGGTAAAGAAAAGAGTTAAGATTAATTTCCAGACAAGTATAGATTAGCAGGTATCAGAAACCACTTTGTGAAAACCCCAAAAGAATACTGTGCTGAGAGTATATATGCAACTACCAACCTATCTGCAGAAGAATATTCTTGTAACCAAGAATGATAATGAAAAGCACAACAGTGAACAGACAATGAAAGCTTGAAGCTCAGGTATTCCAAATACCAGAATCCTTCTGAGGATTCAACTTCTTAAAATCTTCAACAGATTTTCAAGGAATTTAAGGACTTGAAGCACAGGTTGATAAGCATAGGCTGGTAAAAAGATCATGATCAAATTTCAGCAAAATCTTGGCTAGCTCCCTGAAGATGTTTAAGACTATGTAGGACAGAAGTCTGGATTAGACAGATAGAACACCAGGCTAAGAACAGGGTCCATTTCACTAGTCTCCCCCAGACATTTTTCTGCTATTAGAACCCCTTCTAATGAGGAGAACCATTGGAATATAAGGTGCTAATACTGAGGCAGTCTTTGGCATACTCCCAAAATTCTGTATTATCAGACCTTGGAGGAGAGGCAGCTGTTTCTAGTTCTTGCCTGTGAGAAAATTCATCTTGTGAGACTGTACACAACATGCACAGGGACAAGGAAAAGGTGGGTATCACTCTGCCTTGCTAAACAAGGAAGAGCAAATCCAACTCATTTAAAGACACCATCCGGGAAGGGTGTAAAAGGTCCCACACCGTTTGATAAAGCCTGAATTACATCCCTATCAATGAAAACATCTCTCAGCAATGTCAAATGAAATGGAATGGGAACAAAACTATTGATGCAGAGACCTTCAGGCCACCATCCCTGAAATGCTGTCCATCCAAGTGTAAGGGGCTATTAAAAGAGTTTTTGTTTAGAAAGAAAGAAATTTAGATAGGAAAGCAAATATGCAAGGGCACCTTGCACAAGATACTGAATTTGAGAAGAAATACTTTATCCAGAATAAGAATCATACTTAGACTCATGGAATAACTTCCTGGGCAGCATCCCAATCCTAGTTTGATTCAGATGCCTTATACTACTGCCAGGGATTTCCCAGGAGATCCCATCAGGACTTTGCCAGAAGAAGTAAAAAACATTCTTTAATCTGGAAATACAAGTGAGTCCTGCATGACTAGGAGTACAACCTTAACACTTGCCCGTTGATAGGAATATTTAGTAGACTATTCATGAATTCATTTTCTTCTTAGGCAGAGCCAAGGAGACTTTGAAGAGTCTTTTATGAGAGTCTCACAAACAGGAAACAGGAAAGAACTTCCTTTTCAAAAGAAGCAAAGAATATAGCCCCAGGTACAAATCAATCTCTCAAAGACCTTTGGGGATGAGGTTAGAGAGCCTTTGCTGTCTATAAAGGTAAGAGGCAGGAGAGAAGAGCTGGGGAAATGATCCATATCTGTCATCTTTTCTGAGACTTCACTGAAGGTATTCAAAGAAGACATTTTAAAGAAGGAAGCATCCCATGCTATCTGGATAGCTGACATAAAAGGTGGCTTATCAGTACAGCATGGGTGGTAGAGTGACCGTCGCAGGGATTATATATTTATTCCAGATACAAAAAGGAAAACAAAAGTGATCATGTTTATTTCTGAATATCCTCCTGAGTCTCATGGATCTCCTCACTCCAAGAAGATAGCGTACCTTGTAAGTGCAAGACCACAGATTGGGGTGGTCTCTGAGATCCAATGACATCTGCCTTCTTTGGAGACCATGATGAACAGGCCAAAAATAAATAGGAACTGCAGTCTTTGCTAGTAAGAGTTGCTACATGGTAGTAGCATCTAAGGAGTATTCCTCTAGCAGAGACAAGAGTAAAAACACCTCTCATCTGAGATTTCAATAACAAAACAATAAGGAAAATCCCAGCTCCAGAGGTTTACCAAACATATATGGGAGAGACAGAGGGAGAGAGAGAGAGACATAGAGGGGACAGAGAGAAGACTGGCTTGATCCACATACTGTCACTACCAGGACACTGTATATAAATACAATCACTGATGGCACTGACACTTGGTTTTTGTGGGTGCTACCTTTGGAACAGCTGAATGGGTAATGGAGAAAATTTCTTAGCAGTCAATTAAAAACTTTTCTTGCATCTGATGTGCAGATTTCTATAGCTATGTGTATACTATTAAACAAGAGGCCAGAATCCATTCTGTGGCCTGGGAGCTAAAGGCACAACACAGTTTGTATGAACAAATTCTCTTTCACAAAAATCTTGACAACAGTCCTGGCCTCTGCAAGTCTGGGCACAGACCCCTAAGCCAAGTGCAACACTGCCTGGCAGACTTCTGTGAGCAGAGGCCAAAACTGAACCCAAACTCTGGCCAGAATGGTTAACTTGAAGAGTCACAGACTAGGAGGCCAAACCAGAAACGATTCCTTTCACCCCCAGACCACTTTGGTGACTAAGTGCAGGATAGGTTACTCAAAAGTAGTTTTATTTCTGATACAGTGTTTAGTAGCATACGGAAATGATACATGTCATGGCTGGTGAGAAAGTGATAGCAATGCAGTCAGGGCAGAAAGAACCACCTCATGCTCAGCTTTGATACTTCGGTTCAGTGTAAGGATAGAAGAAACATTTGTCTAGAATACAAGCACTTGTACCAATTTATATTCACAAACACATGGCATGCAGATTATGATTAACTCATCATTAAGACAGCGATAGGCCCAAACAGTATCTTTGAAGAAGTTATAGAAGAAGAAAAGTCTTCATAGAAGATGAAGCGTAAAGGAAGATATGCTAAAAGCAATAATCAAAAAGAAAAAAAAAAAAAAAAGAAAGAAAGAAAAAAAAAAGGAAAGCAAAATTTTGCATGGCATAATGTTTGCAAGGGGAACACCTTTCTCTTTCTTGGGTATGTGAAAATCAACAGTGGTGGCTGAAACAGTAGTGGCTGTATTCCACCTTTCATATTAATTTCTTCAGTATGAAAGAAAGTAGAGATACAAGCAGGCACAATTTAAAAAATAATCTACACAAGGCATATTGAGATACGTTCTATATATAAACATATGTTACAGATATTTACTTTCATCCCCACTAAAACATAAAACAGAATTTCCAAAAGTCTTTTCTTTGGTTTATACAATATGCCGATCTGTCTTTCTACAGAAAATATTTTTTTATTCAAATTATATTAAACATGTTCAAGAAACATTTAATACCTGGTAGTGTCAGCCAACAAAACGTTATAGTTGCAGGTGAAACATGATTCCTAATTCCCTTACTTTTGGTTTTCACTTCAATGATTGACTTCTACTCAGCAATCATATATGGTTCTCTCTCACAGACAAAGATCACTCTCCCCAAACCCACGCAATTTATTAAAAAAACAAAAAGCATCAAACAACAACAAGAGATGGAGAGAATCATTCTAAAAATGACTTCATTATTTTTTAAATAAGTATCATTTAACTCTGTTCTGTATGTAACAGGAATAACTTCAAGTAAACTGTGTTCAATTTTGAGGATCCCAAAGATACTGATCAACTTTAAAAGATTTAAGAAGAAAAAAAAACAAGATGAAAACAAAAAAAAATAGAAATTCCAGTTACAAAATAGGGGACTATAAATGAATACTTAAATGAATTAGATAAGCATATAGATTTGTTTTATCTGTCACGACTATGGTGATAACCACATAATCTTTCTGACTGCATAGAAATACTAAAAAGAAAAAAAAACAGAACCTATTTTAGTTGGTTGGTTAAAGCTTGTATCTAACTACAATAAGATGAATAAAGGAAGAATTTATGCGTAGTACTCCTATACACATAAAATAACAAATTAAAACTGAGATGACAAGGTCCTAGAATGTTATTGCTAATTACACTGAAGGAGGCATTTCATCTGAAAATAGATTGAGGAAACCACCGAAGAAATAAACTTATATTTGAATGGAAATAAAATAATTTAATAAAGCAGCTCTTAGACTTCACAAGTTTTCCTAGTACTGCATGGCAAACAAGTAAAGAAGTTTTACAAATCTGGTTAGGCAAAAAAAGTGGACTTAGGATGGCCTGGCACATTCTGAGTCATCCTGTGTTATCTTTTGCTACCTAAAGCAATATATCATGCTGATTTTCTTGAGAAATCCCTAAACTCTTAGAAATTTCCTTTCTCTCCATATGATTTCAATTCTTACAATCTTTTTTTTATGTCTTCCCGCTCTTTTTCACTTGTTCTAACAACGTTCCTAACATATTTAGAAATATGAAAGAGAAATCATATCTTTTCAGTCAGTTTTTGTTTCATTAAGCCAAGTATGTCACTTTCTTAGTCTCATCTTAAAAGATAAGCTTTCCATTTCCTGACCATCCTCACAGCCCATCTCTGCTGCTTTTCCAATATGTATTCATTTTTCCTAGGGAAAAAATGTTTTATGACTAATAGCACACAGTTCATGACTATCCTCAATGCTCTTTAGTGTTACTTCCCCAGAGTTACTGCACAGATATAGATATAGATAACCTGCTTTACACACAGTTACAAAAACATAATTACTGCAATCTATACAGTATTATTTCAGACATGATAATACACCACTCTTTCTAAACATTGATTTGGAGAATAGGAGCATGGAGCTCTTTGTATTATATGCTGAAGTACTCAGCAGTCTTTCACAAGTAAGTGACCATCAAGAAAATAAATCCTGATTTTTAGTACTAAAATAAAAAGATTCTAATAATCCACACATTTTTATCTGCAGAGGTGTTTTGAACTTATTTTTCTGGCACTGTATACATGTACACACTCAGAGAAATAGATTTTGAGTCTTAGCATAGGTTGTTTACCTCGGTTACTTGCACCGGATCTGAAATACCAAGTGGACCTGAACCGAAACTACCACCACCAACTTAATTGACATCTAATTACTTTCAAAGTGAGCAAATGAAGAGCTTGAAGTGTGTTACCTGCTTGTAGTCAGGTGCACGGAACACACATCACTACAGCGTGCATGCAACAGGACTAAGCTCTCCAGCTAGGACAGGTCACAGATCTGCACTGGAAGGCACCCATGCTCATCACCTTCTCTGCAAGGTTCATCCCTATTATCCCACCATTCCCACACAAAGAAAGCAATGGCAAATCCTCAAATATGGTGCAAGACTATTAGATTAATACGAGCATTTTACACTGATAATCTACAGGTAAGTACTTGGTCAACACAGACTGAAGTTTGGGGAATTTAGGCAACTAACTTCAAGACTTCCATCTGTCTTCTTAAAGTCATCTCTCACCAATTACATAAGCAGTTACTGAGTCAGTAGAGCCAGACAAGTATCCTGTGTAAAAGCAATAGGATCTACATACAAACATGTAGAAAATCACAGATGCCATAGTCTTGACCCCTATTAATTCCAATAGGCCACTTAAGAGTTGGAGAAAGTGATGGCACCATTACTTTAAATAATAAACATTCTCTAAGTAATTTATGTAAGGGGTTACATGTCCTGTCAGCTACAGTCCTGGACATAAATATCTTAACATGCAAGACATGCAACATGTATCACTTCTTTTATTTATAAATATCACTATACAGGCCTCTGCTGAAAAACAGTTAATTGTGACAAAACTTTTGTTATTTCAAAACAATTTTAGAAGAGCTCTTTAAATATTTCCATTATATGTAAAAAAAAAAAAAATTCAAAACCAAGTGATTCTCTCCTACATGCACACATGCACTCCAGACATCAGAAAACATGGCTCCATGAATCAGTACAAGCTTGACTATGACCCAACAAAAGCAAGCTGTTCAACCTCATGCTGGTACTAAATGAACCTGCTATAGTAGCAGTTCTTAGCTGATCTGAATTTCCAGACATTCTTCATAAAAAGTCCTCTATGAAGAAGGAAATTTCACTAAAAGCTAATACTTTCACTACAAAAACTTTCCAGCTATCTGACTCCCACTAAACATACACAACAATTTAAGTGTGTTATCATGATACTAAACTTCAGAGAGATTATTACAGTCATGTTATGTATTTTTTAAAACTCCTGATAGAAAAAACATGTCTGCTTAAGTGATGCTCCTCTTAACCAGAGTTCTTGAGTAGTGTATTTCAGCTTACAGCCAGACAGTCTTCACCAGCTAAATACAGAAACAGGCTTCAGAAATAATTCATAGTGCAAATAATTACAGGGCTTATGATTCACCCTATACCATGGCAGCATGTGTTGTATCTTCACTGTAAATACAATAGTTTAAATTTAAAACTGCAAGACAGCTTTTAGATGAACATTTTCCCAAAAATAATGTAAAGGACACAATTAACTTACCAACAGTGCTTTGGAAGTAGTAAGTCTAATTCTTAAGTGTACTGAAGCAAATGGATACTTTTGTACTGATGTGAGTAATTAAAGTACAAGAGCTTCACAGACTCGGAGATGTAATGCAGCCCTTTTATCAAAAGCAGTCACTCTATCTCGGCCTGACAGTTAACAGCATATGATCTAGTAAACAAATACTTTCACACAGTACAAAAGTGCCATTAAAGGCCAGAACTGTCAACACAAATTCCATTCTTACAAGAGGGGAAAAAAATATAAACTGTTGATCACCTCTGGTTGCCTTAACTAGCATGGAGGTTGTCATGGAAACATTTCTGCGAAGTTCACGGTGATGAAACACAAACACTTCCAGTTTAATTGCTATTAGGTTTAGCATACCAGAGTTTATTTATACTCAAAGAGCATTATGATAAAATGCAGTAGAAAGTAAAGCTAGTAATGATCTGGCATAACAAAGCCCAGGGATTTTTTTTTAAAGCAAAAAGAAAATAAAGCCAAAATATAGATGAGGGTTTTTTTTTCCACTGTGCTGAAACAAGACAAATATGAATTACCTCTTTCCTCAAAATATTAATAGAACTTCAAGTATAACATGAGTTGGCCACAACTGCTTTTAGTGAAGTGTATTAATGTTCTGGTGTGTGAAGAAATATAGTATCTTCAAACAAGGAGGCGTATATTTCAACGAATACAGCAATATCAACTATCCAAATTCAAAACAGACTTTTTAAAAAACTACAGTGTTTTTTCAGCATTCTTATTACATAGTCTTACTTAGAGAGGCATTGCCTTTTTCTACATAGACTTTGTCTGCTGTTTTCTTACCAACAGAATTCCCTCAGCAAAAACAAGAATTCTGCTGTTCCATACACAAATTTATCCCAATAAGATTTCAAATAATAGTTCTGACTGACTACATGAACGGAAGTCAAGGAAAGCTTAATTTTATTTCATTACACGTAATGTGGATTCACTTTTATTCTACTAGAATTAAACAAAATTCATAGAGATGGATGAAACTTACTAAAATATGCAGGTTCTTTTCATTATAATCCAATATCATTTTTTAATAATATTACATTCATTCTTAGTGCATGATTTAAGTTAATGCAAAAGCTTTAAAGAATTCCATTGACTTTGTATCTGTTTTCATTAGCAGAAGTTTGCTCAACTCGGCTGACAGCCTGCAACACCCAGAAGCTGAAGGGGAGTCATGGGTTTGGCAAAGGGACTGGAACCAGCACTGAGTGCATACAGTAAGAGCACAAGAGCGCACGGGTGCCGAGGGCAGACGTGGGGCTGCTGGCATGTGCTGAACACACATGCAGAGCAGGAAAGAGAAATCAAGTGGTGTTCATCATGGTTCTCGTACAGACACCATCAGATTCCTGATCGCTTCCTCTGGCACACAAGTAAAGGACTGCTAACTATGGCCCATAACCATCCATCAATCCTTTTCATTCACCTGACTGAGATGTTTTGAACAAAAGTATTGAAGGAAAAATGGCCCGTAATGAAGTAACTGTATTTTTAGTCATTTTCTGCTACCTACTTGGTATATTTAATATTGAAGTAAAAATGCACTCATCTTTACAATTACCATCTTTATGCCTCTTGATTCTGTTTTTTTTCTTTTCCCATTTGTCCCTCTTACATTTATTCATTCTCTACTCATCTTCTTGCTGATGTTCCTGACAATCATAATTCTCCCCTTCCAAGCCACAAAACATATCACAAATGCAATTATTAACTCTGAATTCAAACGACTATCATTAAGATTTGAGAACGAGTACCTAAAAAGGGACTAGTAAAGAAAAGGGAGTAAAGATACAAAGTCAGTGATTCGCATCACCTATGGATTCAGGAAAATAACACTGTAACAAATTTACATTACCACAATTATAATCACTATCCCAACATGAATATACAGATTTGAAATGAGAGCTTGTATCTGGAGTAATTCTAAAAATGTCACAAATGCTTCTGCCAAGTAGGTCTCCATTCACCATGTAAAAATAATTTTTTCCATACTACTTTTAATAATTAGATATATTTCAGCTCAAACTACATAATTCAGCTTCTAAGAGGTTACTTCTTGTTAATTAATAATATGCTTCTCATTTTCATGAACATTATTTCTGTGAAAATTACTGAAAGACAGCACTTTCTTTAACCCTGCTATGCTATGCTGCAATATAACCATGGTCATTATTACAAAATCTAAATGTTCTGACACTACAACTGTAACATATTTGTCTTCTGATTCTCTTCCCACAAGAAAAAAGAATATGCAGAAGAATCTCCTGTTTTGTTAAAGTCCTTTCCTTTTTTAATTCTGTCAAGTTATTGTGTCCTAGGGGCTATCGGAAAGTTGGTTTCTTCTGAGATTGCACATATAAACTCCTATGCTTTTATAGTAAAGGAAAAGAATTTGCCTTAGAAATGAAATATGATGAATTCAGTCTGTTCTTCAGTTCCTCCTTCTCCAAAGCCCTTGAGAAAGCTCCATAATTTGCAGAGAGGATCTTTAAGCTTCCACAGAGGGGAGCTCCCCTATTCTTGAGAAGTATAAATGATCCAACACAGGCGTCATTCTAGAGCTCACGGGGAGCTGAGCCAAGAACACTGAAAATAAATACCAAGACACTGAACATCTTCCAAAATTCAGGGAGAATATCACAGATAAAAATCAGAAGACAGATGCATTTAAGTAAAGACAGCACATACCGCCAAGGTGATACACTGCTTAAGCATTTTCAGCTTCTACACCTTCACACCCAGTTGTATCACAGCAGGGGTACTAAGTCAAGAGGTCTGAATAACAAAAATTACATGGCTGCCTGACAAAATGGTGGAGTGTTCTGCATTATCAGAAAAATTTACATTCAGATAACACTCCATTGAAAATACACTTTTGATTTTTTTCACAGAATCACAGAATCTTCAAGGTTGGTAGGGACCTCTAGAGATCATCTGGTCCAACCTTCCCGCTCCAGCAGGCACACCTAGAGCAGGTGGCACAGGGCAGCAT
>JAUBOD010000314.1:653140-673684 GCA_032353885.1 Nothura maculosa
TCTGCAGAGCTGCTTTCCAGCAGGTCGACCCCTAATCGGTACTGGTGTCTGGGGTTGCTCCTCCCCAGGTGCAGGACCCTACACTTGTCCTTATTGAACCTCATGAGGTTCAATTTTAATATGTGTAAATAAGTGTTTTACAAATGTTCATAGTGCTTCTTAACAAAGTTCCTGATATTTTATCATTTTTCCAAATTTTAATTCAGATAACATTTCCAAATCTGTCCTCGCAGTGCTCTGTAAACAGGTATAACAATCAATTTACATTTAACTCCAACTTCGGCAATGAGGTATCTTTCACTCAGCTTTCTTATCTGAAGCACCTCCAGAAAAAGATTATGCCGTGTTTTCTGTTCTGTGAAGGACTAAGCATTCAGGAACATATGTTGGGAGATCAAGGTATGGGAGAGAAAAAGTAAGCAAGCATGCAAGCAAGATTTCAGGAAATTCTTTGTTTTATAAGAAATTAAGTACAAATAAAAAATAAAAACAAATTACTTCTCACTTGGCTACTGAATGACATCGCAAAAGAGAGAAAGGATGAATCCTTATCTTTACTTTAAAATTGTTACTTGTATTAATTAAAAACTGCAGGGTCTTCATTTAAGTTTTCTTTATAACACAATGGCAGCAGTCAGCAGACTGACAGTTCCAGAAACAAAAACAGAAGAGAAAGGAAATCAAACCTCTGAGAAAAAATAATCAATAAACTTTAAAAAAACTAATTGCAATGCTGTTAATACTGTTACCGGCAAAGCTGATATACTAGCCAGTTCTCAGCTCATTCATTCCAGGCTAGAAGAAAATTATGTGTGTATAAAATGTTGATAATAGAATATAAAAAGTCTAAAATTTTTAAGACTCCATGGTGATCCTTCAGTCTGGCAAATGTTTGTAAAAAGGGAAAAAAAAAAGACAGTGTTAAGTAAACATTTCAGTCCTCAACCTTCTTTATATGCCTTTGAACCTCTGCTTTCATGTGCAATACCTGACAGCCCACTGAGAATAAATGCTGAAAGCCCCAAAGATGGGTAAAACAGAATTTCTGACTCAGGAAATAAAGATCAGCTGAATATGATTCCCATATGGCAAACCAGATCAATGGAAAGCAAGACCAAAATTTACAATATCTATATACTGTACAGTACAACATGGAGGTTGTCTTTCATTGCTGGTAGCAAAACTCCCAGTGGCCAAGAATAAAAGCAGACACAAAGATTATACATCTACTAATGGTGAACTATAAAAATATACACTAGTAGATTTGAGAGTAGAAAAAAAAGAAAAAAGGAAAATTTTAATCCTTTTTTTTAGTGCTACTGAATACCAAACAGCAATTAGACCAACAAACTTTCATGACAAAATGCAGGATTATTAATATAAAGGCATGTTTTCAAAGCCAAGGGGGAAAAAATCAGCAGATCGGATTACCTGATATGAAAAGAAACATTCTTTGCTGTAAAACTCAAACAGCTTCAAGGCTACTTCTGTGATAGCATGTGTGGCTGAGTGCAAGAGAATGTATAACAATATTACTACTTTTATTTCAAGATTTCCTGTAAAACCTCAGGTCATGCTCATGAAGACTTTCTTAAAAAGCGATGATAAATCTCATGAACAATTTTTAGAACTTGAAAGAAGGACAATTGGAAAGGGGTGATAATCCAGCAGTCTTGAACCACTGAAACAGCACAGCGACACTCTGATTTCTGCTAACAGGGCTCCTCTGCTGAAAATCCCACACAAGGTACCTAGCCACCTCTGCTGGGGTCTCAAAGGGTACACAGAGTAAGAAGGCTGCAGGTAAAGCAAAAAGCTGAACGTTATGGATACTTCTAATACAGTTCAAATTGAAATATACTGAAAAGTATTTCTTAAAAGGGTATATTCTTAAAAGAAAATAACTGTCAATTTCTTTACTAAATATGCAAGTGACTGAAATAAAAAGACATAGAATCACTCTTGAATTTCTGTGAAACATTTGTTCCATTCTAGCAGCAGTCTGAGTAAAATAAAACAGTAAAATTGTTTAGTGACTCAGATCTACTCCACATTATGCTACACCATCCTTTTGCAGTAAGATGATGGCCACAGAAGCACAGGACCCCTTAGGTTCCTACACAACAGAACTGGCCCAAAAAGCTGGGTTTTGATGTTCCCAAAGAGTGAGGCACTTCTTTGTCATCTTGATCCCTCTTGTTTTACAAATAAATTAAATACCTTGAAACTATACACAGAGGGGGATGATTTGCTTGAGCATTTCCAAAATAATCACCAAACAGGTGGAAATACACACAAGACAGATGTTGTACATAGTTTGCATGACAAAGATTCTAGTGGCATCCAATTTGGAGGATGTTCATGAACCACTCCTGGTTTCACAACTGGAGAAAAAGGCAGGTCAGTCAAGTCAGGCTCCTAATATACTCGTACCTAAACAGGTGCACGAATATTCATTTTCCATTCATTAACAACAGGGCGACATACACTTTCAGCATAATCTTAAATAGAGCATACTGCCAGTAACATGGGAAAAGCAAGGAACAACAATATTTTAAGAACTTTCAGAAAGATCTTCCACAAGTTAACTGATAAATAGGGATCTCATACAATTTCTGGAACTCACAAACCAGCTACTCACTCGGAGAAGGTAATTTTACTTCTATCATTAAAGTCATTCCATTAAGATTTAGCTGTGAGCCAAAATTCTGTACAGTTAGAGGACAGGGAGTGAATAGTCTCTTCTCCATGGCTAACACGGACTCCTCCCTCTTCTTTCTTTGGCATCATTGTCATAGTCTATAGAACAATATTCTTTGTGTTACCTGGGCATCTCAGTCCTCAGAATGACTATCCAGATCCTGAAGAGTCTCACATTTACAAAGCTTTACATACAAATTTTGTAGCATCTTTACAAATCCTCCTTTAAGAATGGCTCTCCTCTTCACCCAGACAGCTACTACTCCCAAGAATATGCTCTTTTTATATCTTGTTCCTATCTTTTGTTCTACTCTTGACAAATGCAGTCTTGCTCTTCTGACATAAATCCAGTAACCCATTATATATTAATCATTTATCTTCCATGTCAAAGCCTACCTATCATCTCTCATTCTGTATCTAGAGGTAAACTTCCTTCTCCTTTAGGCCCAGGCTGCCAGCTTCCATCACCAATGTGTTATTTTTTGAATTAAGTGTCTTCAGACTTAGTATTCAGGTTGACACTTCACACATCTATGTACATCCACAAGACTAACTGATTAATCTCTTTAAAACTGCTTTGACAGGAGACCTATGGAAAACCTGAAATCTGATTATTCGCTGATGTGCTGTGATGACTCCTTGTTTTTTTTTGTGTTTCCTTGTTTGTTTGTACCTGTTGTCTCCATCTGTATACTTCAATTACCGTATTTTTGGACTAGGGGCTCAGGGTTGTTCTGTGCTTGTGTAGCACCTGGCTGTGGAATTCAAGTCCCTTTCTGGCACCCTAAAACACTGTACAAACATGCAATTAATGAATATTTTTATGTCAATAAGCACACTGTGCACCCTCCTGTTTCTTTCAGAAGGAAAACAGAGAGGTCAAAACAACATTAACGCATTTCCTGCTTATAAAGGACTGCTGACAGAATTCCTTCACCAAATTTGAAAAATGTAATAGGAACACCCTTAAATTACAGTTTAAATTTTGCTAGTTACCTAAAGTTTTATAGATCTATGTTGAAGTGCTTGGTAATTTGTTCTTCTGAGTAACTACTCTTAATTTTAAGAACTGCTCTGCTCCTAATTGACTTGTTATAGCTTTAAGAGATAAACTGAAAATGCTTTATCATAAAGTTTCTCCTTTCCATAGAATCCTCTTTTGCATATTAGTATTTTCAGGGAACATCTAAAAAAAAAACTTTTGTCAAAAAAAAAGGAAAAGAAAGAAACAATTTAGTCAGAAACATCTAGTCCCACTGCTCCTACATAAGATTTATTTTATATACCTAAGGATATAAAGTCCCAGGAACGTCCACTTTCATTTGAATAGCTAGCACAAATACACACTTTTCTCAGAGTCACAACTCTCCTCTCTAATTTTGATATCTCAATCCTGAAAGTAAAGCCTGTAATATCATCTCCAGATGCATTCCCTTACAGTTCTTGTTGCAATGTGATGTATTACTTGGTATGGTCTCACACACTAGTTACATTGTTCAGTATCATTTCTTATCTTCTTAGTTACTTGTTTTTCACTGAATCAGTTGACATATTCACTCTCCATTTTTTTTAATTTTTCATCAACTTCATGTCTCCCATTCACAGAACTAACAAGTTAACTAACATTCACAATACCTTCAAGTTATTAAAAAATAAAAAGCTATTTCTTGAAATTTTAAAACCATTTTTTTCCTAAAACTGAAGCAAGAAAAACTTTATCATGTAACACATTGCTATAAGAAATCATTTCAATTCCCAATTATGAATATAATCTTCAAAGATTTTCAGTATCCAAAAACACAGTAGTTCTCTCACATTTTTATTCCTGTAGCATAACTATTCAGAAAGGGCAAATTAGAGGCACAACTCTAAACTAGCAAATGACTTTATTTTTACATCCCTCTAGCTCTCTAGCAAACTATCAACCCCACTTTCTGCACAAAAGGATCAGCACGTGCTGATCATCTCCATCCTCTCCAACACGACGCGGTGGCAGCGGCTGAAGGTCTGCAACTGCCCAACATTGTGCACACGGGGCTGTTAGCCCGATTCTGCAACACACAGTTCAGCAACTTCTCACATATCCTATTAATTATATTAATATCAGCAAACAAGCTAAACCAGCTGAGCTCTGCAAGAAGTTTTACAAAGGTATAATGGAGTTAACCAAGGGGCATTAGTAAGTACTGAAAGAAAACGGGGGAAGAGATAATAAACACAGGCTACTATTCCCTGTTTCAAGCATAAGATTAATTTTCTACTGTATCCCTAAGCAAATTACTTGAATATCTAGCTACATACAGATATCAGGTTCCATTTTAACTTTTTCCTGATATATCTGACATTTCAGCTGACACAAAGCAGTTTCCGTTGCTGCACAGTGATTTCAAGAAAAATGAGCTGGTTCCTCGCACTACCAATGTGTTTTATGCAGCTGCTTTACTTCACAGTATGCCTCTGGTTAGGGGGAATTTTAGGATCCTCCTTCTTTGAATATTTTATAAGAATTACCCACTCCATTATTAGGATCAACTTTAAGCAAAGAGAATTCCTATTTAGCAGCGAAGATCAACTATATATAAGAGAAAATTGAAAAAATACTAGCAAGAAAAAACAAAGAGCAAATTTTGAAAAACGTTCAACGTTCCGCTTTTGGAAAACAGCAGCGCTCTTGAAAACTTTCAGAAGCAAAGGTGAGAACGGACACCAGCACAAAAGGTTTGGCCTTCCAGCACTGAGCGTTTCTCAGCATGCTGCACGATCAGGTTTGCCAAGTCGTGTAGCCCCAATGGGCTGCTGTCAGCACATGGGGTACCATCTCCATCTCCAGCCATCCCGGAGCACTAGGACCCTAATACTCTCTATTTTCATGAGCTAGAGATTTTTACAGCTGAACACGAGATGAGTTAAAGCACTCTGGAGAGCTAGAAAGCAAGTTAAGCTGTCTACATAGATATAACCTTTGTATTTTCTGACAGTTCTAAAGCAAAGAAAACTCACTGTAATCCCAGAAGTTTGAAGACCACAATCTGTCTCCTTTAAAAAATGAGGAAGAGCACAGATTTCCCTCCCCTCTTCACTCTTTCAACAGGATTATTTTTCTTTTTTATTATTATTACTATGTCACTGTATTTTTAGTCTGGTTTGGCTTAAGATTTCACAACTCTCTTGCCTGCCCATTACATATATATGCAAAAATTTGTATATTGCCAACTTCATCAGGTGAATGATGTGTTTTCCTTTATGTATAACAAACTCATACCGTGAGAGAACATACACATGACTGAAAAGTCAACTACATAAATATTTGTGAGACAGCAGAGAGTATTAAGTACCAGGATTTCTCATTTCTATTTCTAAAAGCAGAGCACAGTCAAATAAATCAACTCTAGCAATGTCTTCCTCTGCATCATATGCAAGATGCCTAAATTCCACTCTCTTAAGGAAAATTATGAGCTTAATGAAAATGATTGAGCTAAGTTAACTATCACTGAGAGAATAAAACCACACAATAAGGATCACACTGCATTACTGTGACTTACTTAAACATTCAAATTGTTATGTTCTTCCTGAAAGGTCACATGGCAAAGCCAAAGATGAGAAGCAGGTCTCTTGGTCTAAATACCTGAATCATATTTTTAATTCCATATGAAGCGACTATAGCCATTATACAGATAACTGAGAATGATCTCCATTAAAGAAACAGTACTGAGCCCTACCAGAAACTACGTGGAAAAGCATAGACTCATTAACAATACTCAGTGTAAGAGATGGGCCTATTATTCGTAATTCTATCCAAATTTGCCTTAAATTAAAAGATATTAGAAGGTAAAACAGGATGTGTTCATCTTCTTTTTCTAAATAAATAATATCACACAAAAACAAGAGCTTTCATATCAGAGTCTTTAGCAGGTGCAAAAATGCTTATTTCATGTTTCATGAAATAAATTTGCACTACTTGGTATTCATTTTGGTTTGCCAGGGTTTGTTATTGTTTTGTATTTTATTTATTTGTTTATTAAAATACTTAAGTTATTAGCAGTCAAAATTCAACAACCCATACAAACATGCAAAAGTCAATGGAAGATTAGACTAAAAAAATACAATAGTCTGCCTGAGATTATACTGAACTGCAAACAAAAGTGGCAAAAGCAATTAATCAACCTTAAGAGAGCAGACGCTCTAAATCAACAATAAGGCTTAAAACAAATTAAAACTTTGCCAATGATTACAAAAATGGTCCATTTTATTTCAAGCACTGCATTTTTAAGAAAGGCTTCAAATTGTTTAAACTGGAATCCAGAGATAGAAACATCACGTACATAGTTATTCAACACATTCAAGTAGCTAATATACTTTTTACTTCTTCCCACTTAAATCAAAAATTCAAGTCTTATTTGTAAAAGAAACAATGTCCTTGATGTAAGACTTTAACAACCAAACAGGGCAAGTAGAGCTATACAGATTTACAGTATTGCTAATGTTTTGTTGTTGATTTTTACTTTTTTAAAGCTCACTAAAACTGTATCATGTACTTCCTATCTTCCAGGTGTAAACAAAAAAAAAAGCAGAATTTCTATTGTGTGCAGAACATGTTTTATGCGAGACAGATCAGGAAGCAGCTTGGGTACAGTCAATCATCAGCTGTTGTATGCAGACCTTATTACAAGGTATACACACAAGTGAAGTGTGTATTAAACAGAATTTTTTTCAAAGTATTAGAAAATTCCAATATGAATGATGAATGCTTACATACTAGTTAGTTTGCTTTCTCTCAAATTCTCTATGACAAGATGAACAGTAGCAACTACTACAGCTATACTCAAACTCTACAGAATGCTTTGCAACAAGGAAATCTAATTAACACACTTCAGCAATAATATGCACTTCAACTTCCAATTCACTTATCCACATTAATCTGTATGTACATTGTAAGAGACACCAAGACAGCTCCTTTATAACAGATTTTAAGAAGTAACTTGCCCATTCTCATCCCTCTGTAATTCAAAAAAAACAGATTTGGAGGATTATTCAAAATTATTTTGCAAATAAACACATTCAGTCTTTTTTTTTTTACTCAGTTTTATTTTGACTGGATGAACACAGTACTTCCATCTTGAAATAAAATTCAGAAGAGTAAGCCAGGAAATGGAGGAGAGGTTTAATTGGTGTCCATTTCTGACACTACACATGAGGCAAGAATTGAGCTATCAAGTCTATTTAAGATGTTCTAATCTGTGGCAAAGCCCAGAGAAATCTGTTGCCCTCTGTAGGCTTGATGACACTTTGTCTTATCTAGAAGGATTTTTAACTCTAGGGAAAGGCCAAAAGAAACATTCAATCTGCCATTGTAAGATTATTCTCCATTAACTCTTCACTCGTCATTTTCACTCATATTCTTTGTTTGCTAATCATCTTACTTCACTGCGACATGCTGCTTGAGATGAAGAACACACCCCATGACAAATGCTGCAGCAGCCAATCCTACCTGCAGACAGGGAAGTCCTCATCCCAAGCTTCTGGTCCACAGCATGTGAACTGTGCTTCTCAGTTTCACAAGTAAATCGAGCTGTCTTCTACCAAGGACTGGAAGACCCAAGAAAAGCCTAAATGTAGCCACCGATGAGTCAAAGTTCTTGTGCACACTGAGAAGCAATCCCAGTTGTTCTAGAGGAACCATTCAGCCACTTCCAGGGCAAGGAAAGGGGGTGGGCAACATTTTTAAGGGTTTAGTCAGTTCTATCAATTCCCAATAGTGATAGACCAATGGAAGATACCAATTGAATTAAGTCAAAACAAAAAGTTGGAGATAGATAGTGTAGATAGTCAGAGTGTAGGGAGATAACAGACCTATTTTCTAGAGCTGACAATCTTTATCTACAAAGCAGAAAACCCCCACTACGGCCTCTCCTGAGTCTCCGGGAGAGCAAAATCCACCTTATTCTCACTTTTAATCTGTCCCTTAAACAACGGCCTGGGGCACAGAGAAGAAGGGGAAGAAGCTTTTGGCTGCTCCTCTGGCTGAGACTGGGCCACAGCAAGACGCTCATTAGGGACAAGCTCCAGAGGATACAGAGGGGCTCTGGGCTCTCCTCCAGAGGTCACACACACTTTTCACATAGAAGTCATTCAGTGAACTGTATGAAATAGCACTGAAGAAAAGGGACAGAACCCAGGCCCTCCACTCATCATAGAACTCTTCCAATTCTGATACTATTTTTCTTGTTCATCTGCATCATGATTCAAGAGCATTCTAGAGCTCAGAGGATTATAACATAATTGTCCTTTGATAGTGTTAAGCAAATTAACAGCAAACAGTTTTAGATGAGGAATATTCAGGACAGAGAAACAAGCACCCAGGATAGCACTGATGCTATCACCTAAATCAGAATATATTTTCACATACATTCCTATTTGTAAGAGCTTTTATTAAAAGTGTGAAGTGAACACTTACTTTATGTAGTTAAATTACCCCATAAAGAATAGAGATATCTAACTTATATTTATATTTCAGCATATTTTGACCAATACTACAAGATCATCAAAAGAATCAGGTTTAGCTATTTTTCCTCTCACTTGACAAGTATCTCTTTCAACAAGTTGTTATCATCTTGATTTTTCCTCTATGTAAATGTCGGGGCTATCTCAGGACAGTAGAGAATCCAAGTGGTGAGTAAAATACCAGAATCTCTGAAGTTGATAAGCAATGATGTCTTTCTGCTATCCTTTGTCCAAACAGTCCTAACTTACACTGTGATAGTATCCTCAGTGCTCAACCAAAATTTTCCCTTCGGAGAATCTAATTCAGTTCAAGCAGTTCGTATGCCTAGATGATTAATATCACACTTTCCAAAGGCTTTCAGCAACTGAATGGGAAGTGGTAGATGCATCAAATTAGAAGATCAGAGTTTACAGTCATTGATCTTCAGAAAGCAATTCATGCCCGTTCACTAGTTAATTATCTCAGCACCTCATAATCATTAATGAATTTATCCTTACTCCATCGAGATGAAGCAGCTCTCCTGAAGTCCCAGAAGAAGTGCACACCTGAGCCAAGAGTTTTATTTATAAATTTCAGGATAGCACTCTTGTCTGCACCATCAGCTTTCTTCACAATGTTGGAAGCAGTTACTTTCAATCGCCATAGTTGTGACTGCTGCTCCCCGCCCCAACCCTATATGTTAAAATAAAAACTAATGTTTACTTCTCCTTAAGCCCATTCCTGCCCATCCCTAGCACTGTGCTCACCCCTATGCACAACAGTTTGCCCAACATGAGAAAAACAACTAGAAAAGTTTTTCTTCCAAATATAGGTGAACAGTTTGACAAATGCAAAACCTGCTCCCTGACTCCAAACCACAATGCCCTCTTGAGGCAAAAAGGAATGGAAATGAAAAAGTAACTTTTTTTAAAGCTGAATAGTGAGCAAAAAAAGGGGGAAAAAAGCTTCTATTTCATAAAAATGAAAAAAAAATCAAACACAGGACAATTATCCATACTTAAGCAGTTCATCTTATCATTCTGGGATCGCTGCACAAGCAGTTGGGAGGTTCTTCCTGACCTATTTTCTGGTATGAAATTCATCATCTTCACTCCTATTTACAGTAGTTTTAAGAAGGTTATAGGAAGGAAAGTTCTGAAATCTTTTTCATGTACTCCTAATTCTACATATATACTTTGATTTCTGCTAAAAGAACTACAAGAATTATTTCATTGTTAATTTACAACTCTGAACAAACATGTACTTTTTCAAGGCAATCAAAGGCAAACTAATATCTGCAGATATAAGCAAGAAGTAGCAGGATTTGCCATTTTGAAAAATTTGCTTTTAAATCTATTATAATATAGTGATCTCTAGAGATCTCCAAAAGACATGGCCCGTGTCTGCTTGTCAAGAGCTCAACAAGAAAGGAAAGATTATTGGGAGGCTTCCAACATTGTGGCTCAAATCTCCATTTCAGGTTGCTCTGCTTGAAAGACAGAGAAAGAAAGAACTGTGATTTATCAGTTGCATCTGTTACCCTTTGTGTATTTCTATATACATCAAAAGTAGAAAAACTTTCTGGGGGCAATAATTTTCATTAGGTCATTAATTACTAGTAAGAAAAGATATTGGAGAAGAAAACAAATCTCCTCAACTCATCCTCTAACAGGCACACACAAAACACAGTGAGAACAAATTACATTCAGATGGTGCTAGAAAGAACGTTCAGGATTTTAATATTACTGCCCTTACTACAACTATATAAAACTCTCTGCATAAAGGTTACCTCTAACACATCTTCCAACTCTTAAACACATTAAAAAAAGCTCTTATTACAATGTACATTAAACCACAACACAAGAAAAGGTTAGCTCCCAATAATAACCTTATAAAGAAAGTACAGTATCAGTTAAATGGATTTTAAGTAAGGGTCCAAGATCATACAAGGCAGCAATTATATGCTACAAATTGTATTTCACATCTTCGGCAAGAGTTAGCATAAGTTTTGCAAAGTCAAATCTCCGCTCCAGAGCATCAGTCGTTCACATATTTTAATCGGCACAAGCAGCTGAGCCCTGAAGGGTTAACGCTAGCACGAAAGCCAGGTTTGAAGAGCTGGCGGGGTACCTAGTGCCCACAGATCTAAGCATGTCAGTCACTGGGAAAGGTACCAGGCTCTGCTGTCAAGTGAGGGCCAGGAGTGATAGATCAAGTTCCTCAGCTGCTGCAGAGCCTTCCCCAGCAGCAGCCAGGAGAAACAGCAGCCTCACTGACCCTACAGGGATCTTAGCAGGCAAGGTGAGACTGTCTGTGACTCATTATTTCCATCCATGAACTAAAAAGTGAAGGGACTAGAAGTGTTTCCTACAAACACTACACCCTGACAGAAAGACCCTCAAAAGGTCTGAAGTTAAGAGGAAACCAAAATAAATGCACAAGGATCTCATCCCCATCAGGAGGCCCTGAGGAGAGAGCAAGCTCCCAGCACAGCTCCTCAGTTTTGAGAAGCAATGGTGTCTGCAGCCTGACCCAAAGCATCACACACAAACCAACTCTATAAGCGACCGCTGCCTGCAATGAGCCTCTGTGCTCATTTCAAGCCCCCTGACTCACCTCCCTTCTTCTCCAGCCCATAGCAAAGTTGGGAACCACAGGATAAACCTGGGGGACTCCTCACTCAGCGAGGTCTCTGAAAGGAGCAGCTTATCCCAGCCCTGCTGAGTATCGCTCTGGTCTGCACTTTCCTTTGCTACCAAAACATTCCACTGCTGTGTCAGTTTGGATTGCAACATAAATATTGTGCAACTGCAGGCTAGTTCGCTCCAATTACGGTAATATTGCAGGTGACAATGAGAAAGATGTTTTTCATAGTCTGTGGTCTCATTCTGCTTCCACATTGTTATGACTTAAATGAAGAGAAACTGGGTTGAAAAAAGTTTTGATGATAACTTAATTTGGAGGGAAAAAAATGTCTGCATAACAGTGATTTTTTTTTTTAAAAAATGCTATATTCTCTCTTCTGGTCATATTTCAGTTGGTAGCAACACAGACTTAAATGATAGTCATTAGATACAGAAGTTTATTTTTAATACTACATCTAAATGATATATTACAATAATTTCAGGTTTTGACCTAAGTACTATTGATTCACAAAACACACAGACACCTACATATAAATAAGGCTAATAGTTAAAGACCTCAATTTTAGTTGTTGGAGACACTTATAGAATACGAATTTAGTCCCTAGTCCACGGGGTACCAGCATGTCCAGGATAGGAGGTTCTGCTTTTGCACATAAAAAATATATTAATGTTCTTCTACTGAGTGACAACACACAGTGATTTAAAAGGCTAGTGTCCAATCCACAACCCAGAAGAAGCGGTCACACAATACCTATAGTTTGCTCTATCCACGAATTTTCTCGGTTCATACAAACATTCTCACACAAAAAGCACATAATGAAGGATAAGGGTCTCAAGAAATGACAGCGAACTCTTCGTCCTACATCTGGCTCCTTCTCTGGTCTGGAAAAAACCCTGAGAAGGAGGGTGCCTTGGGAAGGATGAATGAACTGCCCTTCCAGTGTGCAGCCATATCCTTTCAGGAGGAATGTGCCGGGAATTACTTGTGCTCATTCACTATACGTTACACATACAGCAAGCCCAAAGCTTCTAGGAAGTGCCAGACTTGCTGCATATGTGCGGCAGCACCAACCACAGGGCATGCAACACCCTCCAGCCGCTGCATCATAAGACTTGTCTTGCTGTGCTTGGCTGAAAAAGCTGAACATCGCTGATTTAAAGCAATTATACATGCTATTTTCTTCCCTTTTTTTTTTTCGGAATGTCTTTCTCAAAAGTTTTTGAATTCTTGTCAGTGATGTACATGGCCACTATACTTTAAATTCATTTACTGAATGTAAAAATTCATTTACTGAATAAACAGAAGTAAACCTTCAAAAGTACGTAACTACTACTACTACAAAAAAGTTACTTTGTGTCTTTTCTACTTGAGTTGCAACTTGTTCAGAGTCCTATAAACAGGTCTCTTAGTTTGGTTTTACAACTTACTTCTTAGGCAAGATCTGTCCCTTTTTTGTGGGAACAGCAGGAACAATGTTGTACCAATAGGTGCCAACAGTATTTCTGATGATGGAAAAGTTAGGAGAAACAAAATAGCAAGAAACACAAACTCTTCTGGATAAATACTGTTGGCATGGAGTGTTCTGATAAGTGTTTATTGAGAATTGGCACAGGAGTCCAAGAAAAAGGAAGAAAAAAAAAAGCACTCGTAAGAATGGAAAGTTTGATACATAATTAAATATTCACTAACTGAACAGCTATGGGGATTAAAGACAACATCATTTCTGCAGGAAGGATAAGTCCTCCATGCTACTTCAGGGCATTTTGTTTTACTTTGCATTGGAATGGCTCAGATAAAGGTAAATGGTCCATTACCAGCCTCACCCTGACTGCAAAGAGCAGCCAACTAGCTGGTAACTTCATCTCCAAAACCTGCTTTGTAACTGAACTGCTGAGCACACACAGAGGAGCAAATCCAAAGCCAAAACTCTGAGCAATCAAAGGCAGTCTTCACACTGACTTCAGAAAATTTTGGTTTAGACTCCTAAGTCTTGGGGGAGATTTGCAACCCCTCAAGAACCTTCTCTCCTTAAGTGTGAAATTCCATACACCCTCTCGAAGACAGGTCAGTGCTGAAGCCTGCAGCTTCTCGGGAAGCTGCACCCAGTGCAGCAGCACTGCCCCACACACCAACCCTGATGCCTCACGTGCCCTTCTCCAAGCTCCCAGGCTCCCACTCCACTCAAGGGACATCTGCACAGCAACGTTCCCTCACTAATCTCTCCTACACTAAGCTTAATTCTTTTTATTAAGCAGAAGGATGTGCAAGGATTTATGACACTTCTGTGAAACTTCTTCCACGTATCCAACATAGCAATCTTGTGAATTACTGACCATACATGTTCTTCAAGGGACACTGACAGTTATTGTGTACTGAGAACAATTTACAGGCATCATCACAAGATTAAAAGTCATTTAAATGCATTCAGGACTGGTAACAAATGTTTCTGCATGAATTTCTGGGTGAAAGCACTTCATGATCTTCAGCAATCCAAGTAGCATCCTAACATTTTTACAGTTTTAGTATCCATATATTCCTCTAATTGATTATCAATTGAAAAAGAGATTTTCACTATATATCTAGGAGTTCTCTGCACCCGTTTTCTATGCCATATACATGACAAATGTTTTTATTAAAGATTAAACCTTATTTGCACTGTTGTAAGGAACATAACAGTTCATCAGTTATGCACATCTCTGCAGTCTGTGCACACCTGACTGCATTAGGTTTTTGTGTTTTCATTTTTAGGTCACTCGAATACTGTAAGAACTGTAATGAAACCACAATCCTTTCTGCATTCCCTCTCAATGCAGTGCCTTGAATCATAAATATTTCAATTACTGTTTTAGCTTCTAAAAGGTAGTAGCCTTTTGTCTTCTGTACACTTTTCTCCACCTTTATCTTCGAAAACTCTGCCCTTCTGCCACACCAAAGTGATATTTAGATATGCAATAAAAATCAACTTTCATTACAGCAGCTAGTAAGTAACTTTCAAAAGACACACATTGCAATTAATAAAATCTAAATATTTAAAACACTAGCTGACTGAAGTGCAAGTCCACATCGTGGCCAATTTACCACTGGCAAGCCTTCTGTGAGGTAAACAGAGCTGCGTCTGCTTGTGTACATACTGCAAAATATTAATCATTTCTTTCCTTATATAAAAGGTACAGGTTAAAATGTTTTTCATATATTGGATATCAGATTAAATAACAATAATAATACATTTTTCTTCTGCAAATCTCAATTCTGAGTTCCGGAGCAGCCATCCCCTCCCTCTTGCCAGCGTGTGCACTCTCTGGCCTCTGCCCCCTCGAACGCTCCCGCTGGTCTTTTTCCACCATGCTCCCCCAATCTACTTTGTTTTGGCCTTGCCATGTTCTTTTCCAATGCCTTTAGTGGCTTCCAACAGCTACCCATTAAAATTTCCTCAACATTATTTGTAAGTGGTAAAACTTCACAGTTTGTGATCTAATTTCCAAGCAGTAACTGTCAACTACAAGTTTTATTACACATGTACTATCCACAGCTTTTCTTTTACTGGGTGGGGCCCAATTTGAGCAGAACAATGTGCCATCCAAATATTAAGCATTAAAAATGAAAAACAAATAGCAATTACAATTAACTTTCTTTTTTTTACAGCACGACTTAGCATTGCTTTATCAGCAAAGTTCAAATGGTTTATTGGCTTTTTCACCTTTTATTTTTTTAAGCCGTTCATAGGTAAATTCAAAATCAACATTGACAGGTACTTAGCATAATTCTGTGCTTGAAATAATTTAATAACACTGAGATTGTTCATCTGAACATAAGTTTGTTAGTTTGGAGACTGAATTTCCCTGGAAAGACAATCACCAAAATGACAGTAGCAATATTTATCATGATCACAGAGCTTTAACATACAGGCAGACAAATCCGTAGCTCATAATTTTAGAATACGTAACTTGTTGCTTTATGCTGAAATAAGGAAGCCAGATGACTGAAAAAACCACCATTAAGAATTTTCTTAAGAGAATTTCTGTTAAAAGATGTGAAATATGCATCATGCATAGGAGAATATTAGAATGCTTCAGAAGGAGTTTGTGCATGCTTTCAACCAAAAGTCTTATAGGGAGTATGATTTTTTTTTTGTAAAGTAACAGTACTTATCCAAATAAACAATTTTGCATAAAAAAAAACCCAACAACATCCCAGATAAATATAAAGACGTAAAAACCTACTCACAAAATGTCACTCTTCAAGAAATATCCAGTTTGGATATCTTCTATGGGGACAAAATTGGCACAGGCCAACTGTCTTCCTTGTGACACCCTGGAGGCAAAAGAAGTTTAAATATGACTAAAAGCAGCAACTTAGAGAAATATTTTGTTTGACGTCGTTTGCAGCCAAAGCCATCAGAGCACACAGCTGAGGTGCACACAGGACTGTTTCACCAGGCAAAGGATCTGCACCTTGAGTATGGTCCTGGATCCACCAAGGCAAGGGATGGGGAATACATCTGAAATCACTTTCCCCTCTTCTGCGGGCCTTGGGAATGGGGGAGAAGATTAAAATATTCAGATAAACAACTGAGCACCACTGGCAGGCCGAAGACTGCCTGTCTGGAGGTTCTGAGGGAGACCTGCGATTACTCCTCCCAGCTTGGAAGAGCCCTAATGTAGGAGTCGAGGGGACAGGGAAGAAAACATCGCTTCTGCACGGTGACTAAAGCTGCTACCTGCCACCTGAACCTTCTGTCTTTGTGCCAGTGCAGAAGCACATCCGTTCAGAATCTACATATGTAGATACATACATACATACACCTTACCTAGAATCACAGCCAAGACAGATCTGAATACACAGCAGGACTCATCCCAACTGAGCATGCATCTAAGGTGCAGCTCAGGGTATCGGCAGCTTTAGCCCTACCCTCAGCCACTGCCTTCATTAACACACACATCTAAATACGAAGCAAACTGCAGGGAAACCCTTTCCAACTACAGCCAAAGGGAGGACGTACGGTTGCTATTGCTAGCAACAAGCATAACTAACTAGACTGGTAAAAGGTTATGTTCTCTCATTTCCTTTCCAAACTACCTCTATAATTTACTAGAAAGACCTGAAACGGTTAACAGCGTAATCCTGCGTGCTTAATATTTTGATTTAGTTTGCCTTTGAACTGAAAGTATTTACTGCAAGATATTAAACACAATTCTGCACATCGTCTGGTATTCAGAGTTCAAATCTTACTTCCTAACATCATCCCCAACCACACTTCTAGTGAACCAATAAACATTGTACTAACTGTTCATTAAAAAGATTATTTTCAACTACCTCAGTGATGACAGCAGCATGGACAGGCCATCGCTGGCACTTTTAAATCCAGCTGACACTAAACATTGTCTTGCACTTAAAAGCAGATGTAACAAAAATATTAAAAAAGGAGAAAAGCCAAAATAGATGTAAATTTTGTATCAATGTATACATGCCTCTTCTCAATTAAGATAAACACTTTGTAAGATTTAAGACGTAAAAAGTATCATTAAATTACTCAGAATCTCAAAAAGAAGAAAAAAAAAGATTATCAGTGCTAAATGATACTTGCAGGATTGCTCTCTGGTTATATGCTGATCTAGCAGTTTTGATATTTAAGGTTAAAAACTATACTTCAAAATGATGACAGTAACATAACTATCTTCATTCTGCTATGTAGTAAATGTGAAAGAAAATCTCCAAAACAAATAACACTGAAATGTAATACTGAAACTTAGAGATTGTCCGGGACAACTGTAGTTATGACAAATAAACTTGTCTACAATTTCACTTTGTTAATTCATTTTTTTTCTGTGTTTTCACAGTGCGAAAAGAGTGTTCAGTGTTTCACTGTGTTCAGTCTTACTGGTGCTAGGAATTTGCACATAGATTCCGAAAAGATCTTCAAGTGAAAACAGGACAGAGAATGAGAATCTAAATGACAATATTCAAGGATTAGTTGAGGGGTATGCTATGCTATAGTGGCTGTGAAAAAAAATAGATAATCTGCATTCCTTCTAGAACCACAAGCTCTCTCGAAGTTTTTTTTCTTTTAAAAAAGGCATCAGTTTGTGCATACCAAAAAACGCGAAGGTGACGGCATCGCTGAGTTCCCCGAAGATTTGCTATTTTCTCCAGTCTAAATCACTGCACACGCATTTCTTAGTGCCCTGGGTCCCAAACTCTGCTCCGTTCTCAGAAACAAGTGGTCTCTTCGTGATCGGACTCAGAGAAACAACATGATGCCTCTCGTCAATCACTGTTTTTCCAACCACTGTGGAATTAAATTTCTCCAAAAACAGGACAGAACAAAAGAATTCCCGGTATGCAAGAAATATTAATTAATCACCCTATTAGGAAAAGATATGTCAGCCCTTTGATTTTGATGATGAGAAACAATGAGGCTAACTGACATTTTCAATGACACAGTGCAAAACACTGACCCAACACGGATCGGATCTCAGAAGTTTTCTATTGTTTCCAGCCTACCAGACTCGAATACCTCCTGTGCATGCAAAGCTGAATCAGGTATATTCCTCGGAGTATAAAAGCCTTATTTTTTCCACTTTGATCAGTCCAGAAATCAAAGCTTATGCTATAGCAATTTTTAGAGGATACTGAATCTAATAAGAACTTTCCTAAAAATACATTAAAGTCTAACAGAACTTCTCCACCCAAAATGCACTTTTCATCCAAAAATATTAATTTTAATTATAGAAAGTCATTTTAAATTATTTGAGCAACATATGAGTTTTACATTTTAGAACAGATGAATGACTTTAAAGTCTCTTCAAAAATCTACAAAATACAGGATCTGATTATTACACAAACTCTCATGCAGTTAAAAAAATAGTGCCATGTATTTATTAATTAAAATTAAGACCCAAGACTTTATATACCTCTCTACTCTTCCATACATGGTGTACATATGTTTGTTCCCTATAGAATTCCTGAGAATTTTACACTACTCCAAAGACAAATCTACAAAACATTTTTTTCCTCCTTTGAAAACACTACACTGAAACAAGGATCTTGTAATAAAATGTAAAAATCACTGAAACTAAAATAAAATCAAAGAAACATCCAAATAACAGCACACGTGTTTCTGTTCAAGCTCACTGTTAATGTTACTGTTAAATGTTAAAGCCTACTCTATAAGGCCTCACATCAGGTAGTACATTTCCAGTGCTATGTGTTACAAAATAATTATGTATCCTAATTATGTATCATTTTATATGTTACTAAGTGACCTATCAACTGACAGAAAGGTTATTATATGCATTTTGGAAATGCTGCATTTAGAACATGCTTTCCTTCCCCTCAACTATTTAGTAATTTACTATTCTGAGTAGTTAAATAAATGATTTAAGTATACAAAAATGCAACAGTACACTACCATTCTGTAACAACTACATTAAAATAGAACATAACTGCAAAATAAGAGTTTTTAATCTGTCTGAAAAAATATTAGTCAAGAGAAATCTTAAATTAAAAATAAATATTAATTTGAACACTAAAATCTATACCTCACTCAAAAGGTTTAGTGCAGCATTAGAGAAACTGATTTAATAATAAATCATATTTTCTTTAGAGTAATATTACTAACAGTAATGTTTTCCCTTAATGATTTTAAATTACCTTGCACAGGAAAAAAACATAGCAAAATCTCTTAAACTTCGCCTCTAACTTCTTTTTTCCTCCCACAAAGTAAGAGGAGCTCCCAGACACAGGGAGCAACTTCCCATCCTACATTTGCAACAACGTTTCCAAGGGCCTGATCCAAGCCCATTCGCTCAATGGACGGATTCCCATTGATGTCTGTGGAAAGATTCCCACCGACTTTGGTGCCTTTCGGGCAGGGGCTTTCATGCAGGAATAAAAAAGAACAAGGGAAATCCTCTTTGCAAGAGGAACTTGAGTGCTCCGCTCCCTAACAAAGTGCAGCGCCCAGCCGAGGCTCCCGGGGCCAGCTCCGGCTGCCAGGTGAGGATTTCTGCGCGCTCGTGGCGCTCGACTCCGCAATCTGAGCGCAGATGGGGACGGCAAAGTTTATTTGGGGGGCACTTCTGGGGTTGTTTTTCCCCGGGGACTCGGCCAGCAGGGCGCTTTGTCCCCCAGCTCTCCCCACAAGTTTTCGGCGGGTGTATCGCAGCCTGCCCGCGCAGCCCCGCAGGCCGCTCCCCGCGGGAGCCCTCACCGCGCCCACGCGCGCCCGCGGCCTCCTGGGCCTGACACGGCTGCGCGGGGAGCCGAGCCGCCTCGCGCGGCGCGTGGCGCCTCTGCCGCGCCGGCTGCGCTGCGTGGCAGACGCCGCCAAACGCCTCCGTGCAGGTCGCTGGAGCCCCGGGGCTGGACACGGCGCGTGGCGGCCTCTCAAAAAAAAAAGAAAGAAAGCAAAGCAAAAACAGGCGCCCCGCAACCTGCGCTGCCCTCGGCGCTGCTCTCGCGTGTGGAGCCCCCGGGCTGCCCCGCAGCCGCCGCTCGCCCCTTCTCCCCTCGCCCCAAACTGTGAAGTTTCCAAACTTCGCGGCTTTCCCGCAGTTCCCGGGGATGGCCCCGCACACGCACCGGCTGCGGAGGCGCCTCGGGCCCCGCGCGGCTCCAGCATCATCACTTACTAATACCGCTTCTTTGGGGCTTTCTCTCTCAGTTTTTGGTGGGCCGGAGGGTGCAGCTAACGCAGCACCGGGGGGGCAGGGGGGGTC
>JAUBOD010000314.1:675881-712338 GCA_032353885.1 Nothura maculosa
CCGCCCGGCCGCCCAACGGAACCGGGCCCGGGCAGCGGCCGCGCCGATAGCGCCGAAGCGGCGGCCCCCGCGCGGAGCGGAGCCGTCGGGCGGCCGCGCTTTGTCCCGCGCGGCATCGGGCTGCGCGCGGCCGCTTCGCGTGCTCCGCGTTACGTTGTTACCGGCGCTTGGGAAACGCTCCTGGCCGAGTTTCATTTTTCTTTTATTTTTACACAACTTTGATTACGGCTTAACCTGCAGCCGGCCGCGTTCTGAATGGAAACGCCAGTGCGTGGTGTTTGTTCCCGTGGTCGGTTCGCGGTTCCGCCTCCGCACACGCACCGCGTTTTCTCCCTTCGAATAACCCGCCCCGCAGCGCTGAAGCCGCCGTGGGTTCCGCGCGTGTTCCGCGCGGGGACCCCTGGGCGAAGGGCCCGTCCCGCCGCGTCCCGCGTGGCTCCCGCGGAGCCCCGGAGCGGGAGGGAAGCGCCGCGTTCTCCCCGCGGCCGAAACGAGCCCACTTGTGTTCTGCAAACATCAAAGCGAAGGGCGACGGTGCGAAATTGGTGGAGTTACACCACCATCTGTCGTTAAGCCCCGGGACTACAAAAGTTCAGGCGAATAATAAATCTTAATGAGAGCTGGTAACTTTTTTTTTTTCTCTCTTTTTTGTCTAGAAACCTTGTTCTCGTCCCAGGATGGTTTCCCAACCATAGTTGGTCTCTGAATTTGAGAGAAGATGCAGGTGCCCTCAGGACATGTCCTGTACCCGATGCTGCAGCTCACAGCGTGTCTTCTTGGGATACGGAGGATGCACTCCTAAAAAAAATAAATACGTTTCAATATATATATCTGGGATATAGGGTTCAGTTTATTGCTAATACCCCTTCTGTGGTGATGCGCTCTGAAAAGGAGTATATAGAAAAAATACATTTTGACATAACATGGTGCAGGAGGCCATAATGCCCTAACTGCCTCCCGTGACTCTTACAGTACCAGGAGTTGTAAACAAAACCTTACATGCTGCAGGCTTTTCTGTTATTAAACGTAAACACGGTGTCTGCTTTGTGAGGTTGCCCACATAAAAGCAAGCTCCCCATCACACATCATTATCTGTTTCTAAATTCTTCCATTCAACAGTTAATTGAGTGTCTCTTGGCCATGGCTTTCAAAGAATCAGGAAAAGAGATGTATTTCCTCAAAGTATTTCTGGATTCTAGTGATTCTAATATTTTGGAGGCAAATTGCTATTCAGAGTGAGGTGGGAAAGAACATCCAAGCAGGGATACTCAGAGAAGCCTACAATGGAAACGATGAAGCTTATAATTATTTTATCACAGTTCCTATTTTAAGGCTTTCAGGAATTAGTAAGTATTGATCTAAATGGGTTTCTGTAGAGCGCGCTTGAACACTGAAAGTCGACTTCCAGGGTGTCTCTTCCACTGTGGAGATTCACAGCTCTTTGCCTGTCTCCAGCCTGACGTTTTGCAAGTGCTTACCAACCTTGTTCTGCAATTAGTCATAGGCACTTTCAAGCACTGTGGCTACTATTAGGGGAAGATGGCAGTTTAACACACTCTTACAAACCCATTCCTTATCACAGTGAAACTGAATTTTCTATGCCCTACTAGTAGCTGTTGGAAATCAGAATGATGCTTTCTCTTCAGCTTGACATGTCCAAAGAAGGAAAGTTGTTTCCTCCAAAGCTGTAAATCCACTTTCTCCAGGGAAAGATATTTCTTAACCATACGATCATCCTGAAGATGTTAAACACTTTGTCTAAATTCTTTTGTCTAATGCATTATTTTTATGTTATTCTGAAAATAACTCTTTTAACTCTTTACCTTCTCAGCTTTTTTTTTTTTTTTAATCAATGTTAAAACTTAAGGTTTCTTAACAGGTGAGAAAGGTGTTTAATGTCTGTCTGGATGAAGTAAATTGTGAATTTTTCTCTACTTTGAAAAACTGCTAGAACATTAAACCAAATTATTAAGGAATATTTGAATTAAAAATGTGTCAAAAATTTGCTGTTTCAACATTTCCTAAAGCTTTAAATATGTTTTGGAATGTTTTCATTTTAAAATATTTGGTAGATATTATAGCAGTAATGAAACTAAAAGAAAAATAATAATTAGTGGTGGTAGGAAGAGAAAAGAACATGTTACTCGAAGTTGTTATCAGTCAGTAATTTGCTAGAGTTAGAACAAATGTTGCCAGAAATTGTACTGACCAAAAAAGAAGGATAAATTTGTATTAAGCTTAGGGATATAGAAAAATCTCAGACTGATTAATGCCAAGGGAAACCTCAGCAGACACTGTTGGCACCACTATAGCAAGATTTGAGCTACAGAATTTGGGGGGTTCTTTTACCATTTTTATGGCCATTTTTTTAAATACATGCCACACTGCATTTCAGATAAAGGCCCCAGTCCCCAACTGTTACATACATACATATGAAAGCTTTTTTATTTTTTAGTGAAGAGTGAGGAAAGTTTTAAGACTGCTAAGCCTTTTGATGCATTTCCAAAGTATAATCAGGGGAGCAGTATCACAAACACAGTGAGTGCTGCAGTACTGCATGAGCCTGAACAACAGCTTGTAGCTCCTGGGAAGCTGAGCATCCAGCCTCTAAGACTTTGATACAGCAAATGGTGGTACAACAGCAGAGGCACCTAAAACAAGGATGCCATCATCAAATCCTTGCTCAGCTCCTTAGGAGTTAAAACTTGTAGGATGTTAAATTTTTGCCGGTAAGAATCTTAGGTTTCTAAGGTACCACTTCAGAAAATACTCAGAATAACAACTGTCACTCTAGGGCTGAAAAACTTGGCAAGTTACCTAAGCCTAACCGACCTCCTAAAACTAGGCATCCACTGTGCAGTTGAGCATTAAATTGTAATTAGGTAAAATGCCTAATCAGTCCTTAGAGCAGCAACTGAACCGAGCCTCCCCTTCCCTTGATAAATCACTTAATCATTGGGCTATAGTCCACAATCTCAGCATTTATTTACTGCATAAAAAGAGATATTCGAGTAACTCCCCTTTTCTGTTGCCGTTTAAAACATAGCCGTGCCCCATGCTGCTTCTATGAAACAGACCTCATAAGCATCAAGTCCTGAATAAGACTCAGGGTCCTGAATCGCGAAATAGCGGAGTCTCCCAGCGATTGCCTTGAGCAGCTCGGAGAACCGGCTGCTGTTATTTTCTCTCTGAGATTCCCATGTGCCCTGCTGGGTAGTGCAGCAGCCCAGACACCTAACTTGAGGTTATGGATCCTGTGGGATTGCATCTGCGGGCCAGGAAAGTCAAGTTAGTCGTGCACACAGAGTTCTTACTGTAGATGCAGGAGTTTTCAGAAGTTACATCAGGGCTTGCTATCCAGCCTTTCCTTTTCTATCTTATAATCATTTATTTGCATTTGCCCCTTCTTGATCACCTCAGAGCAAAGCTTGATACATACACACCCACAGAAACTTTTCATCAAGACTGTCAGAAACCTTTTTGATATTTTTTGCAGTTGTTTCCACTCTCCTTCCCCAGCCATAGTGCTATTAGTTGCTTGTGGGTTATGATTTGCTCTCACAGAGTGGATACTCATCTGCCAAACCTGTGCTCTTTTCAGAAGGTGTTGGAAGTTCTGCTCACAGGCAGTATCCCCAGTGTTTCTCCAGTGATTTTTTCCAGACACAAGCAGCATTTCCAACACTGATGTTAAGCTGAACTTGTAATACCCAGAGAAAGCATAAAGCTGTTTTCTACTTCTTTGGTTTTCAGTAAAATGGCATACATTTAGGAAAATATATTTATTAACCAATTATAGATGCATCTGGAAAATACTCTCCTTTGTTCCACAAATGCAAGGGACCACATTAAAGATGCAAAATCATGTTCAGTTTCATGACATTTACACATCTGTAACAACATTCCAAACATTCTGGAAATTTTGTCAGTATTTAGGGTTCGGGGACACAGAAACCATTTCTATGTCATGCACAAAAATTAACATGTATTAACTAATCATCTTTCCACCCGCAAACACTTGTGTAGAACTTAAGAGTTTGTGAAGTAAATTGAAAACAGATGATGAATGTTAGCAATATGGTTAGATACAGAAGATTTACTCTAGTCACTGAAAGACCCCCTTTTAGATTTGTTTAAAAGGACTGGACAAACTCAACCTCAAAATACATATTTTTTTAAGAAAATGCAGATTGTGCCTTCTAAATTTGAATTACACAGTTTTGTGATGCTGATGCAGCAAAGTAACTTGTTTTTCAAATTTGTGTAAAACTACCATCAGAATAATGACAAAATAGTACTTTCTAACTCAAGATAATACTTGTAACTTACTTTTTTAAACAGCAAAATCAGATTTTTTATTCCTACAGGTATACAGCCAATACAGCTAGGAGAAGAATGAGAGAAATTTGGAATTGGGCACAGGTAACACAACTGGATACCACAGCACTGCACTGTATTCTGCCAGTTATTTTCCTTATTGCGGGACGTGCAAAGATAAGTGACTCTGAAAAACTGATGATGGGCAAAAGGAAAAAATAGTATGGACTATTTGTATTAAGGCAAGAGCGATAATATTTTTATATTTGACCCTAAAAAAGAGAAACTTATAAACTCTCTATATTCACGCAGGCTTGCAATCTGAGCAATGGACGCAATTGCTAGATGACACAGACAACAGCACATTGCAACTACTCAGTCCTCTGGGCAATTCACAGTTCCTGCTTCCAGTTCAAGGCTGGAAACATGCTAGCTCCTCTGTTCCTTCTCCAAAATGTGAGGCTGTAGCTGAGGCTTTATCAGACATTTGAAAAACACGTGCCAGAATCTTATGCACCTCCTTAACCTCCATCCAAACATGCAACCATTTTGTATGAATTTGCTGGAATTTTTGTTCTTAAAACTTTGTGAGAATTTTAGCAGTATAAGAGAGATCACCGTTTTCTAATCTCGTATGTCCTTTATGTGTTAAAACTTTCAAAAGAAAACAGCAGTTCATGAACTAAGTGTTACATGGTAGAGAAATCAGCCCCAAAAAGCTGTTAATTCTAACAAACCAACCAAACAGAATGGGTATAGCTGAATCCTGGTTTTAAGAAGGGCTTAAATGGATGCCGACTTCCTAAAAATCTTTTAGAATTACAGATGCTGCACACATGAAATTCTGGTAATTTTTATTGAAAAGCAACACGGCAGACTGTGCTGTACTACAAGGGTGCAGAAAAAGCCTTAATCTTGGATCTACTCCAAATATATGCAAAAGAAGGAAAAAGCAGTAAGTGTCCATTTGAAGAATTACTTTCTATTGCACTCACACTGCCCATGTCTGCATACTTCTTACAGTAATTTATTTAATTTAATATAAGAGGTGAACTGGTGCTGCTTGCTATAATAAAGATTTAAGAAAGATTATTTTAGGAGATCATCTGCTAGTTTATCCATGGATTTTAATGGAAGCTGGTCTGGGCCTAGTACAAGCATGACCTGAAAGCTTCTCTGATGCAAGCATTACCTAAATAATTTCTGGTTTCACTGTGGCTCTGACCAGCTAACTATAAAGTATATGGAGGCTCAAAAAATCAAAATATATAGGCCCTTAATAAAGAAGAAGAATTAGCAAGATATCTCTTGTTTATGCTGACAAAAAAAATCAATTAATGTTGTATTACTCTATATTTTTATGAGTCACAGACTATTTAAAAACTATTGCTATAGAATTGGGGAATACCTTGTCACTTAAACAAATCAAAAAAACCCAGTAAGGTCTTATTTTGTTAAGAAGAGAAGAATTAAGCCTTTTAGCCAGACAGGTTTGAATTGGCATTAAACATTATGGCAGAACTTTGAAATAGATGTTAACCACTAAAGCAGCTCGAAACAGTTCCTTCCTTGTTCATTCTTGTATCTCCCTCTCTCCACACGGACACCAATGGATATATAAACAACCATATGATGATACTTCAACAGTGAATTAACCCCCATAACATAACCAAAACATCCCATTTGTACAGAAGTCAGATAATAGGAACATAGTCTGAGAGGGAATTCTTAGAACAGTGCCAGGAGCCTCTATTCTAGACAAGAGAAATTTTATAATGTTCACTTATGAGCAGAGCTTGTCTTAGTTGACCTGAAACCTGAGGGGTTGGTTTATTAAAACAAATGCTGTAGCCTGCTTAGGAAGGCACTAGGAAGGAGGGAGGTAATCAAACAACCAAGTCTTAGGCGCCTCGCTAGAAACCTACTATGACATTTATGACATGGTCTCTTCAGGTTTATTACTTTCTTAGCTGAGACAGATAGGGGATTAGATATTTTGATTACTCTAACCAGTGTTTTTCAATTGAATATACAGGGAATGAATGAAACTAGTTTTCTAGGGTTTTTTATTATAATTATTGATATTATTATTATCATCTAATATATTATTTTGGATAATGTAATTAGGTGCTGTAACTATCTCACTGACTAGAAGAATAGCATCATCTGTTTCCAAGACATGACACTTTCCAAAAAGATAAATACGTGCATGAAGTCTTTATGAAGGGATAGTCGTTGTCAACTACAGACTATCAAATCATATAATTTGGCAAAAATGTACATACCTATCCATAACGTTGGAGGGAGCAATTTGGGTTGACATGAGGGAGTTCAACCAAACATAATAAGCTGGATATTTAATAAAGACGTTTCTAGAAAATGTCACAGAATTTGGAGGAAGAGTAATTTCCTAACTCAGAGAATTGCATCCACCGTAAGATGAAATTAGGTTACGCTGTCATATAAGGAAAAACTGATCACATAATTAAAAATTAATAAGATAAACCAGAATGATGTAATGATGAATAGTTATTACTTCCAGAGCAACAAAGGAGGACAATAAGCAGAAGCTACAACAGCTAGAGATTTTTAAATAAATAGGCACAGATAATTGATATTCAAGATGTCCTGATGTCAAGATGTCTTAAAAGAGTTGAATAAGCTCTTCGCATTTTATGGATTAATATAGATTTCCAATAAGTCTGGGGAAACAAAGGAAGTTCCAAAAGAATGGGAGAAAGCAAATGCTCTAACTGTATTTGTAAGTGGTAAACAGGACAGCATGGATAGGCTTGTCAATCTAGTATCAGTCCTAAAGAATGATTGAAATATATGTTAAAAAGATACATGGGAAGAAAGAATGCAAAATGTGCAGGGAATATTTGTGTTGGGAGGAGCTGAGGGTGAGGCCTGTGTTGGAAAAGGCAGCCCAACTAGAAAACCACAGGGATTATGACATACAATCAGCTGAACAAAGTCCTTGCTCACTTCTCAGCACAAGCTCTGAGCAGAAGGGATACATGTCCACAGTTTAGAATAGATTATTAAACTTGGGAAGGGCTAATGGAAGAATATGAATTCAAATAAATTTAAAAACATGTATCACCTTATCTACAAATCATATGTTTTGATAATAGAAGGGTATGCTAAGTATAACAGATTCCAAAGGTTGAAATTTGAAAAGAGACGAATTCAGTCTAGAATGACCACAAACATTTTAACAGCAAGACAGTAGACATTACAGAACAATATTTTGGAAATAGTTTCTTACATGCTGTCATGAATATTCCATCATGATCAACTTCTAAAGCAAGTGAGGATATTTTCCAATAAATATGGCATAATTGAAATAGCAATTAATTCAAGAACAAATCACAGCCTGTGTAGTGGTGGAGTTAAGGCTACATGATCACAACAGCCAGTTCTGGCTTTGCAATCTATGAACAGTGTTGACATGAGAATTGTCATCACTAGGTATTTAACACTCCACGATGAGAAATGGGGTTTTCCATACCATACCTCACAGTTGCTGTTTCCGGCAATTTAAAAATTCAGGAACAGTACTCTATGGGGTTTTGTGTGAGAAGATGTCTTCATGAACAGGAATGGAATATTACTAAATGAAATGATTATAATAGCATTTTAAATTCCTATTTCAATAGTACTTAGCATTTGCAGCTACGGGATTTTATTGTATAATGTACTCTAAAAAATTCTGTTCAGGTTACAGTAGATCTTGGAGCACAATTTGAAGACAAGAGCAGTAATTTGTAGCCAGGGAGCAAACATGGCCTAAGCTATCAAAAATACACATTCTTTTACTCTGAAATACAGTTCCACTAATTTATACAGTATGCATCACTGTCTTACAGCATGGAAAAATTCTGAGTTCCTAGATTCTGTCTTGTAAATAAACTATTTTTTTTATCAATGTGCTAAAGCAAACATGAAAGCTGTGGGCAGCACATTTCCAATACTCTTTGTTTAAAAAATACTTTTATTAAATAATAGTCAAAGATGTAAGATCCACAGAGTCTGATAGTCCACAAAATATCTAGGTAGCAGTGACACTACTGTTTGCATATTTGACTTCTCTGTAACACAGCACATACGAGAAAAATTTGAAACAAAGAATCTAGACTCTCCCATAAGGCAAGGGATGTTCCCCACAAACTAAAGCTCTGATTGTTATTAGAAATGTGCATTTGTGTTTTTTCTGTCTCATCATTTTCAAGGGAAAACCTGAGTACTAGATCCAAAGCTTCCAGTCTGAATTAAGCTTACTAATGGAGTTTGCCTAATTGCTTTTCACCATCTTGTCCAAAGAATACTTTCTAAGGCATAGCTGCATGGGCTATGATGTAATGAGATCTTGTTAGCTAAGCAAGACCAGACCTTAAGCAAAATAAATTTGGATAGACTCTTTGCTCCTTGACCCAGCTGTTTTGTAGTCTTTGAATAGCAAAGAAACTTAGAATCTGGTCACAGATGCCAGTGTAAAAATTACCCTGGCTGAAGGGAACTGTCAAATGGTGGAAAACTAGAGGAGCTGCTTCCCACTGTTTTCTGTCTTGTCCAAAAAAGCATGTTAAGCAAAAGAAAGGTTGGGAAATTCAGAGGGCAGATGAACTGTGTCTTTATTGTGATGATTTCTGGCCAGCATATGGTTCCTTAGGGACGAAAGCCAGCTTCATAAATTAGAACCATATAGAGTTCACTAACTTATGTTATATTCTAACTTCAGTCGGAGAGCAAAGCAACACAGGACAGGGCAGGCTGAGAAAGAGAAGCCGTAACTAGTTCTGACAGACCCTCTGACATTTTCTCTGAGCATGTCTTAGGAGAGGAGTGAATGTGTCCTTTTATTAAGCTTTGAGAAAAACCAGCATGGTTTGTCTCAAAAATCTACAATAGCAAATACTGCCTCTGAATAACACACAGGGAAATAAAGATTACAAAAAGAAGCAGCATGTATTACATATGCAGTACTTTTCACAAGTTGTGCAATTCTTTCTTGATTCAGAATAGTTGGAGGGACAGTGAATTCATCTTGCGCCTCCATACTTTAAAGATGGGTCTGTGTATACCACTCATCCTGTAAACTGATTCTGTAATTCTGTACATGACTTGTCAAATCTTGACTAGCGTCTTGGCTTACTTCTTTTTCAACTAAACTTTCTACAACTGTAAATTTTAGAGCTAGTTTTCTATTAAAACTAATTACATTATAAATTTGTCTGGCTAAGAGGTAAGAAAGGATGTTCTTAGAAATAGCAGTGGGATTTGTCCACTGACAGCTTTCTCACCGATATTGTACAGCCTATTGCAACAAAAACAAACACACAAACAAAAATAATAATTTGAGGAGATTTAATTGATTTTTTTAGGGTCAAACTGTTTTTTTTAAAAACTAACCTGACCTCTGTATATTCTGTCATATTACAGGAACAAGTATTAATAGTGACAGGTTAGTTTAAAGCAAAAGCAAGACGTTTCATCTTCAACACATACATAAACTGTGGTTTTATTACCAAAAGTTTCTGTTAAGCACCTTGTTTTTAAAAGGCCTAGGCATTTCTTATCAGACATTTCTGATTAGCATCAACTTTCACATTTTTCCTGGTGGAAGAAAAGTGATCACCTTGCTAGATCATATCTATAGCATTTATCACTGGATCCTACTGGATCCTAATTTAGAATTGTGTCGTTAAATGAATGAGCTTTTTGGTCTTCCTCTGCCATCTGAAGATTTGACTATAGTCCCAGGTAGGACACTTGAACTGCACCATCAGTGTTGAAGTTTGAAAATGAAATAATGACTGGAGGAATGGTCAATGTAGAAGGTCATCACAAATCTTTTGCAAATTGTGCATAAACTATGATCAAATAACATTTAACACAACTAAGAGTCTAAGAACTAGTATTTAGCAATTGTAGAACAGTTCTTCTGCCCTGGGAAGTCATACTTCTCAAAAAAAGTTGGGGATCGGAGTTCATAGTCATATGGATATAATTTTCCAGTGTGACATAAGGGACAAAATGTCTAGTATGTGCTTAACAAATAGGCATCAGAGAAATAACGAATGAAGGAAGGTGTCAAGAGTAATTACACTAGTGTTGTATTTAGCACTGATGAAATCACTACTGGAATACTTTGTCCAGTCCTGGGGTCCACGGTTCAGGAACATTGTTGAAAAAGTTCAGAGAAGAGTCACAGGCACGACTTGGGGACTGTTAATCATGCATTGCAGAAGGCGACTCAAAGAACTCAATCTACTCAGTTTATCAGTTGAGAACATCAATTTGCACCCCACCTGTGAGCTGTTATCATACGCAATTATATAGGTTTGGTTATGGAATTCAGCAAAGGTCTGAAATTGGCAATAATATAAGGTTAGAAGTTGTGGGCAAATTTATGCAAAAACCAGAAGAGAATGCATATCTTTGCCAGCCACAACACCTGTGGCAGATGCCTCCTCAGTTAAAATTGCCATTTTCAAATGCTTTTCTGTAAGATACTTTGTAGCTCAAACAAGAAGTAATGTAGGCATCACCAACAGTCTGCTCTATATAAGACGTCAGGATGCATGATTGCAGTGCTACTTCAGGTTTTATAATCAGCAGAACTATGAAAAAATGAGGCTGAAGTAGTGAACTTAGGGACCTTGCATCCATCAAAGCAAAGGTCTCCGAATGCATAAGTACAAAACTTATGATCCTAAGGAATCAAAAGAGGCCTTACTGATAGTAGATCTTTCTTTGAACAAGACTTTTAAAGGATATCATATTCAAAAAAAAATTTTTTAAAAGCGAAGACTTCCAGAGAAACCATAGCTGTGCCATCGGAAGTGATTTTATAAACGTAACTAGTGATAGTTGACGGTCTTATATTGCTTCCCACTAAGAAAATCATGCAGTCCTTTACAAAAAATTACTGAGTTGCTCACAGCTGCTGTGATGTTATTAAGTGTTACTATTGGCATTATCCAGAGGAGAAATGAGAGATGGAGTACCCGAGAGGAATTCTGTGCCTGGCAACGAAACAAAAACCTGAGTGCTATCCCTGTACTTTAAGAACCGCTGTTTCCTAGTGGGCATGCAGTAAGGATCTTACAGGTGACATTCCCGCTCTCATGTCAGTATTGATCCAACACTGAGGCTGGTGCCAAAGGACAGTGTGATGCTGAGTGCTGCTGTGATGCCAGCGCTTTCCAATGACAGGCAGGATGTCAAGCTCTGACCACTTATTCTGTGACTGATTCTCCTGGCACTTGTATAAGGAAGAGGTGATATTGATTCTGATATCTTGTCAAAATTCCAACTTGGGTAATTAGCTCATTCTTACCTAAACTCCTGGAATTTCCACACTGATGATATTTTTCATATGCCTCCCTACAGAAAAGAACACTTGCACTACTGCAGCAGAAAAGTTTGCTGCTTTTAAAGCACCGGACTGAAGAACAATATAGCAAGTCTGCCACTTTAAGAAGTCTTTTTAAGGGACTGCAGTAAAACTGATTAATGGTGCAAGGAGTTAAAAACAAAAATGTTAAAATGATTTTTTAATGGAACACTGTCCTATGGCCCAAATCCAACAGGTTTTTTTTTTGTTTTTTTTTTTTTTTTTTTTCTTTTTTTTAGTAAATGTTCTTAGAAAGTTTAGGACTGCTTTCATGATATCAAGTGAGTGGTATCATGACCAATTCTGACTGGGTTTGTTATACAGGGAAGACGTGCTGCAAGTTCAAGGATAAATGGTGAAGACGACATATATTAAGCAACAATTGGCTTTCTGCACTTAGAGCAAGAAAAAACTGGACTTACAGGAAAAAAAAGTCCCATCTGTTACTAGCATTGAACAAAATCAATATAAAATGAACCAACAGTATTTTAGTCTTTGATCTCTCGGATGCTTTATGACAGAGGTCATAAATCACGTAATTATTATCTGATATCAAGACAGCTTGAAATAACCTCTTACATTCCTATGGCAATGAGAGCCCTCATCACAAGTCAAAGTCTGCTTGTGTGGACTAAGTAACCTAATCAAGGGAAACAAATCCTTTTCCTCCCATTTTAGCCTAGTCTGGACTTTTGAAAACCTCTTAGTGGTCCTGAGGTGGAAAATACCACTCTGAAATTCAGCATATTTCAGAAATAATACCTTTTTTGTTGTTTCTAGAAGCAGTGGTTATGATTTGTAAATCACATAATCACCTGGGCTTGGGCTTCTTTTAATTGTAGACCACCTCCTTTCTTGTCTTTATTAGCTGAGGTCAGCTCAAGATGCCTTTGTTTTGACTGCTGAGGAAAATTCATTAGAAAGTCTTTAATTCTGACATTTCACTCCTGCCATTGATCTGAGACAGTCTAAATTTGATGAGTTTCAGAGAAGATAGAAGAGTACACACTTTGATTTTTTTCCTCCCCAAACTGGTTGGCATTATTGAATGAAACTAGTTTACGGGTTTTCCTCTAAGAATAGTTTCCAGCAATATTGATACTTCTGCTTTTTTACTGGTTTTTGTACTGATACTTACGTTTTAATTTTGTTTTTTACTCTAAACTGGCCAACACAGATGATGAGCACATTATAATCAAAATACATTATGTAGTAAAAGCAGAAAATCCTTTGCAGTAGATACATAAAATGCAAAAAAAACCAGACAGACAGAAGAAGTCCTTGTGCAAAAGAAATGCACTTTACCACTAAAACATCACTAGAAGAGTGACATGGCTGAAGTATTTGATCACAAAAACAGCAGCAAAACCAAAAACATCAGAACCAGATGACACCAAGGAAAACAATACATAAGCTTCTGAGTGAAAAACACAAAATAATCAGAGAATATTCTTGGACTAGCAATTCTTGAAAGTGAAGGGCAGCTGCAGGGGAGATGGACCAAGATACCTGCACATCCTCACAGTAAGGGAAGCAGACTGTAGCCTATAAAAAAAATGACCTGTGCTTGAAAAACAGAATGTGCTGCTCCTGCTCAGCCAGATGGGAGTTCCTGCTTGCAGGCAGCTCTGGCACTTAATTTCCCACAGCTGAAATGAAAAGGTAACAGTAAACACACATCTGAGAAGCGGGAGGTTTATCTTTCAGCATGATACTTCCACTGTGTTCAGTGTCTTTACAAAAGATTTAACCACTGTCACTAGCAAACATGGCCAGCCACTTCTTTACCTTCCTCCACAAAAAGCGCTCAGTTTTCCCTCAGATTTATTGGTGCAATATTATTATTCTTCTGCTTTTCTAAGTTTTAGTTTTAAAATAATAAACATGACTGCTCAAATTTCCGAGTACCTTACCAGAATAATACTGCAGCTTCTGCATCAGGTACTAGCATCATTAAAACAAGTTGCTCTGTGGGAAGCAAATTCTATAAACTGGACCCAAAGTCCAAGCTAACATTTAAACTGTGTCGGATTTACTCACACAGACTGAAGCCTTGAGCCACGTTAGCATGGCAGTGTAAGTTCAACAGAATCTGAGATGCTTTGCAGTCAAATCCCCTTGAAAGAAGCATTCTGTTTTCTGCAAATACTGCATTTGTCATTGTTTTGGCCTTGGCAAGGGTTTCCTAAGATGTGAGGAAGGCTCTTCTGCCTCTTTTGTCCTGCAGACATATGCAAAACACTGGCACAGCCCCATTCACTTTGCAAAGCACCCGGGCTGCAGAGCATTGCCTAAGAATAACACATCTGATATCTTGTCTAGCACATGTGCAAATAGAGACTTACGCAGGCGAGCAAACACAATTCAGCATTTTGATAACAGCAATAGCAGGAGATTTTCCATGATACTAAAAGCTTCGTTACACTGATTTAGAATGACTTTTTAAAAATGAATTTATACTTATTATCATTACTTTATGACTCAGTGTTGCTTCCTCATAACAAAGGAAGTGAAAGTCAGTGTACAGGATAAAACATCTCTCTCTTACAGAACTATTTCCAGATGAAACTATATAAAGACAAACTATGCAAATTATTCAGTATTATCTAAGCTATTACAATAATATATATATAATATATACAATATAAGCACTTAAATGGACTCACAGAAAGGCTATTTTTTGATGGGAATAGGAGGAAAAAGAATTCTGAAAAACAGTACCACGGTTTTTGTCTACATATGACCTAGTTCTCTTTTGACTTATCACTATAAATTGCATTCCCTGAAATTAAGAGATCTACCCTTAAAATCTTCTGCAAAAAGACAGAACAGTGTAGTTTAGCAGCCATGAGAGAGTATTGCAATAGCAGTTTGGTCATACATCTAATAAAAGTTCTGATTAGGCTAACATTTATCAGTATAACTTCTTCCTAAGTGCCCACAAATCTACTGTGGGGTTTTTGAAAGTTCTTCCTTCTGCTGTGTAACTCATAATGAAAAAAAAATAAAGCAAATTTGTAGGAACTCAGTATTTGTGTCTATGTTAAGATCTCAGTGTGATGCAGAGGAAGTATATGTAGATTTATAACAACTTTGTGTTGTCTTGAAATTGAGGCTGAGCTCAACATGTAGTTGAAATAATTTACCATTTATCTAAGTATCACTTGCACAGCTACAAGTGCACATAAGCAGCATTCCTTTCTGAACAAAAATATTTGAGTGATATACCACTCGGTAAACTATTTTTTATAAATGAAATTTCAAATATTTTGGAACTTCAGATCCCTATAGACTTCCGTAGACAAGATAAACCCAGGGTTGCCAGGTTCTTGTGATTGTAAGTTATTACTTAAAAGCCTAATGAAAAGTCCATAGAAATCAACAAGAATCTATTGACCCCTGGGAATTTTAGATCAGGCTTTTGAAGAAGTTTGGTAAATCACTCCTCCAGCACATCACTTCATTCATCTGTGCAACGACTACAACGTACCTACACACACTGTGACAAGTGAGAGTCTGTCAGGTGACTCCCACAGCATTTTCTCCTTTCATCTGGGAAACTCCTTCATTCGCGATAAGCCTCAGCGTCCTGGCATCCACATACCAGCCACGGGGAGGAACCTGTTTGTAAACCAGATGCTTCGACATAGCAAGAACTTGGAAGGGAGGGAGCAGTACTTGGCAAACAAACTTGTAATAAGTGCACTTTGCTCAAAATGTTTATAATTTGTTCTTGAAAAATATGCCACGAAGATGAGCACTAGACATACTGCTCCACTCTGAGTTTGAAGGTGGGGTTACGGAAAACTGCTCAAGGAACAGTTAAAAAAAAAAAATCTGGTGCAAAGTACAGGTAACTTTTACTATGAAGCACCCAGGCAGCACCCACTTTCAAAGCCATAACAATACTCTCAGATCAGAAATACTCTCAGGTCAGAAATACTCTCAGACCAGCAAAATTAGGCAAATATCTAAGCATAAAGAGAGTCTTATTGATGTCATGTGAACCTCACATTTTCTCAAAAATTAGGCACAAAAGGCATTACTTTGTTGAACTGAGATGTGTGTGATGCCTACTAATGATTCATACAATGCTTTTTCCAAGAGAACAACAGCAGCTAGAGCTCTTCCTGAAGACAGTCTCTTCAAAGAAATAAAAAAGATCTCAGGTGCTCGAAGCAAGACTAACCTGAAGTTTTTTTGTCCGTGACAGTCTTTGCGCTTTGCAGGCACTGGAGAGTTGCATGCAGAAGTGCTGAAGCGGGGTAGAGGATCATTTTTCTAAAATCAAGTTTGGCAAGTTTATTTTATTTAGATTATTTATTAAGGTTAAAGCCTTAACCACTAAGGCTTTTGCTGGAAGGCTGAATGCAGAGCCAGGGAGGAGGATGGGATGGAAAACTAGCCTGGGCCAGTTTTGCTGGCTCTTGAAATGCAACAGCTTAGGCATGAAAAATAAACAGTGCAGACTGTTGTAATCTGGACATGATCAGTGTGACTGTCAGCTGGGCACTCAGTGCCACAGAAGAGGAAAAGGACCCAGATTGAACAGTTTTAGAACCACTACCATAGAGCCTAAGTCAAAAGACAGGTAAAATGGAAAGAGCTAAGCAAAAGAATACCTAAGGATTAATAGTTACAGAAAAAGCAAAATCATAATCTCGCAAAATTTTGTCTGTGTTTAATTAAGCATGTGAATAGTTTCATTGATACCTAGTGGGAATATACATGAGTAAAGATAAACACACAAGATAGAAGTATGAAATGGCAAATGATGCATAAACCCAGGAATGATTAATACGGAATAGGAAAGGCTGAGGAAAAAAAAAAGAGAGGAAAAAGAAGAGAGAGAAGAGAGAAAACCAAAATTTTTTAAAAGAATGAAGTAAATTTCAACCAGTAAAATTAGTACTGTACTGTCTATTTTCTGGAGATATTTTAAATACATGAAAACAAATTTAACAGTGATATTATTTTTAAAGGCAGAGCTTAGAATACATTAGAGAAAGTATATTCAGCTTCCTCGGATTAGTAAGCAGGCAAGATTTGCATTTAAAATAAGAGTCCAGATCATGCACTGTCTCAGACAGGGTTAAACCAGACCAGAAAAAATTGCAGGGTCAGGGCCAAGGCAGCTGCCTGCATGGTTGTTATGTCTGTCATTGTTTGTTTTGTCTTTTTGGACTTGTAAGCTCTTCGGGCTAGCAACACTCACCATGGGGCCCATGCAACCTTCCCTGGCTTCGCTGGGCACCAGGGAAGGCTTTGTTAGTCCTGCGTTTAGCCTACGGGAGTCAGCCTCTGATTGAGACTTTTAAGGTATAAATGCAATACAAACTGCGTGACTCTCAAGATCAAGCGTGGACATTTAGAGAACGCGGTGCTTGTAGGTTGTTTTCTTATTTTGTCACTGTGTCCCACCGTGAAGTTGTGCCCGCACAGAGCCAGACTGAAGTTTCAGGCCCAGGCCACCACTAGGATTAGTTAATGCTGTATGGAGGGAAGAAAAAAAAAACCTTACCCACAGATCAAAAATCAGTTTAAAGCAGTTTGTAAAGATGCCCGTGCTTATTTTCACACCAGGCCTGGCAGCACAAGCCGCCTGGCAATGCCACCATGCAAAGCTGGGACAGGACAGCTCTGCCGGCTCTTGCCTTTGGTGGAGGCAGATGATTTCCATGTGTTGGGAATACCAAGCAATACAGCACACAGGAGCTAGGGAGGTGCCACAGAAACGCTGGCCCAGGCCGACCCCCTGTTTGTAAACAGGCCGCTCGCCCTTGGCCAGGGGCACCAGGCCCGGCCGCGGCGCCGGGCGCGGGGCGCAGCGCGGCGCTTTGGTGCCCCCGCGTGGCGCGCGGCGGCGCAGGGCTGGGGGGCCGCGCTCCTCCCGGCCGTTCCCGGCGCCCTTCCCGGCGCTCGTCCCGGCGCCTTTCCCGCACTAAGGCGGTCGAGGCGGGCGCGTCGCTTCCAGCGAGAACCACCTCGCGATTCGGTGGCATTTATGGAGGAATCACTTTGCATTTCATGTGGAATTACATGAGACTTTGCAGAGCTGGGCCTGATGATGCCGGGGGAGGAGCTGTGCTGGGCGCGGGTAATTGGAGTTGAGCTTTACTGGAGCCAAAGGGACACGGGGTCATTGTGTAGCCCCTAGATAACAGCCCGTGCTGGGCCCGCACGCTGGTGCTCCTCTGACAGCCTTCTGAGGTCGGTTGAGTGGTCCCTGGTGCCAGGACCACAGCAGATGGACATTTCCTTCATTGTCTCATGCTATTCACCTAACCAATATTCCTGGTTCATCTCATCGAAGCCCTGTGTGTTGTGGCTCTCAAACATTGTGACATACGTCAGGAATTACTTCTAGAATGTTACAAAAAAGGAGAGTTTTGAATCTGTTTCAGGCTAAATGTTCTGGAGTGCACTATTTCTGCTGCAAAAGAATTCATTTTTGTAATAACCAATGTTTGAATGTAGTCTACAGTGCTTGCCCTGGAAAGAAGATTGACCGCTAGTTTTATTATATTGCTACAACAAGTAGCAAAAACTCCTGGTAGTGCAGCCTATTCTCCCATTTGTTCTAAATCTTGTCCTTTCTTCTTGACAATGAGTGTCCAAGGAGCTGTGTCCACCTGCTCTGGGCAGCTAGGGTGTGCGGGGAACTGTGTGGGCACCTGGCAAAGGTCTGTGGGGACCCTGAATGTGCCTCATTAGAGTCTGTTCTTGAACCTCTTGACTTGAAAGTTGAAGATAGAAGTCAAATGTTGTTCAGTGTGTAAATGCTTTAAACATTGAATGTAACTGCAGACTGTCATTCCTAGAGCATGGAAAGCATAATTCTGTAGCTTTTGAGCTGTATTTTCAGAGTGTGACCTAAGAAAACGGACTGTAAATCTAAGTCTGACAGTGGAGAGTAAACTAAAACTTGCATCGAGTCTGGTGGGAATTTTTATTTGAGCTCGTGAAATTCTAGCCTCATTGAAAACAATGGCAAAACTTCTAGGTTTCCAAGAGTCCAAGAATTTCCTTCTGTCCCTTGGTTATTAGGAACTACTCTCAGGTAGTGGCAAACATTTAATTTCAGAATTATTTCTAGAAATAATCTGCCCAGAAATTCACTGGTATTATATATGATCCTGTGTATTACTTAAGCATATTAATCAGTTTTGGGACTGAATAAAAATGCTCTATATGCCTTATGCCAAGGTTGAGGTAAATGTACAGTAATATAAAGGCTACATCCTATCTTGGTCCATGTGTACATCTGCTAGCTTATGACTTATGAATAAAGTCACTTGTAAGTGACTAGAAAAATACATAGACGGATTCGTATTAAAAAAAAACAGTACAAACATTGCAAATGAAATGAGAACGAATCCATTACCATGTATTTCCTCCAAGTGAAAAGTGAGGGCCCAAAGTATTTTGAAATTCAGTGGCGGCCCATCCTGCATATCTGAACATCTCCAGGCCGCTTAGAGATGGCAGTAGTTGAGTCATTGGCTACTTTCAGTGATAGCTCCTTCATAGAGAAACTATATTTAAAAATCAATAGAGAAATCAATAGATTTTTACCCAAGTTATCAGATGTTCTCCAGATACTTAACTTGCTAAATAGTATTTGAATCAAATAAAATGTGTCTCACATCCTTTGTATTACAGTGAGAGTTGATATATATTTCTCTTTCCTCCCCCCTCCATCCGCCATTGAGTAGTATTTGCACTGTGGCACCAATTTATGTGGAATTTTAATGTGTTTGTGAAATAAAATTGATTAGCATTTTCTCTCTTGGAAAAGTATCTTAACATCACCCCAAAAATTATAGGAAATCAAGTTGTATAAAAATACTTTTTAGTTTTATTTTCCAAATAAAGAAGTATAAAAACACAGCATAATGAAGGGCTACACCAGAGAGCTCTGTGAGTAGTTTGAAAAAGCAACAGTCAATGAAGTGGAAAAATGAGGGAACAAAGACTGGATTTCACAGTAAACTGTTTCCATTGGATTTCATCTCTAGATATTACCTTGATATTTTATGTGCATACAAATTATATTCCATGGGAACACTAAGGGGTAAATTAACAGTGCATTGCACATAGATTAGACATGCAAATGACAAAAATGGGAGGTAAGTGTGCAGAAAATGTATCTCTAAATCAGCATGTACTTAACACGTTGACAAACAGAAGCATCAGGAAAGCGTTTTAAGACACGCTCTATTTTCCAGGGAGATACACAGCTTTCAGTAAACATTTTGGTAATGCTGTACTCAAATTCTCTCAGAACAACATAGGTCTTTAATAAAGACTGATAAACATTTTTACAAGCGAGTTCTTAAATACAAGAAGAAAAGGAAAATCCACAGGCTATAGGGTTTTATAGTGCTAATAGAATACAGTACTTCTGATCTGAAGATGACAGTCACACTGCGATAGCCTCCTTTACTCAACTTCTAGTGAGGAAGGAGTTTCAGTTATGTACCGAGTGTAATAACCATATCACCAAAGAAACCCATCATTGCAATTTGCAATCTTAATGACATATCTAACTGAGATTTGATGGAATGGAGAGACTGATATTATAAAAGTCTGCGGAAAGACTAATTGTGTGGATACTTTATCCTGTGTGATATGGATTGTATCTGTTTAAAGGGATCTGCATCCATAGATAGAACTGTAGAGTGTGATGTAGCTGGCAGGATCCCCTGGTATTTCTATTCAATTCTGGTCATGAGAAATTTCATCTAACAGTAAGTTGGTAGCAGTGATGTTGTTGAGATTAGGTATCACCTCAAAATATTACATAGTACTATAAATTCCTGTCTGGATCAGCTGGACTCTTAAAACAATTTTTACAGCTCCATTATCAAGGTGGTTACAAGTTACTTGTCATTAGTTGTTGACTCATATCTATTTCTTAGGTCTATATTTGTGCTTCCGGATAGAGGTCTGTGGAGGTCCCACAGTTTTTCACTTTCTTTGTGAAAGCAGCATCAAGGTGCTAATTCATGGAGCTCAGCAACAGTAGTTCAGACATTTTGGAAGATGCAGCTAGGAAAATGGCAGTACGGGGTCATACAGAGCTCTCTTGGAACAAAGGATATGAAAATGTCTGAAAGAAAGTTAAGGATTTGTCATATTTGAGCAGTTGGACTGCTCATATCAGCCATTATTTTGTTTCGAACACTGTGTACAAAAGGACACGTCCCTCTTCTCACTCACTTGCCTCAGTCAAGAAGATTGATCTTGGGCAGTGTTGTGCTTGGCAGCCAGGATACATCTGATTTACCCAGATCCAACTAAGACCTCATAAAGATTGACCTAGCACTCTGCCTTCAAAACCATTTCTAGCTGGCCTTCTGACTCTCAAATCATCTCATTTTGAGATGAATGTCACTGCTGAGAGAGCTGAAAAGCATCAGCTGAAAAGCTGCAAATTCCTTAATTAAAAGTCATAGTTCCAACACAATATTATCTAGTATTTATTTCTTTTGAGTCACAGATCACAATTTTGTGAACTGGTGGCCCTGTCTGATCTGCTTGTGAGAAGTCATGTTCTTGATTCTCCTGTTGATTCCCCTTGATTCACTTCCCCATATAGTGACTGTGCTGTAGACCTGCTTGACAACTATATTCAGAAAAGCGAAAGCAATATACGCTCATGCGCGCTTCTAAATTCAAGTCAAAGAGGAAGAAAATTTCTCAAAGATAACAATTTAGTATGTATAGGAAAGAGGAGAGAGCAAAAGTCTTCTCCTTTCCACGACCTCCTTCTGGGCATGTCACCAGCAGAGAAAGGGTGCACTGCAACCAGGAGTGGCATTAGAAAATGCCAGAAGTGGCCAGGAAGATGCTAAGGCAATCAGTGACAGAATGTGATGTGCACATAAACATGTTGGAGAACATATTACTTCCATGCTGCTGTTGCCCTATACATTGACCTCAACCCTCCCTAGCCCCCATTTTGCAAACTGGGAACGTTTCTTCTATGATTGAGCTACAGTAGACTCTCTGTCCTTACTCCTCTTTCTCTCATAATGTGTTTCCTTTTGGCTTCTCCAGTTCAGAGGAGCAGCTGGTGTCATTCTGTGCTATTTTACGATTCTGGGAAGATTTTGAGCTGTCTCCAGGAGCGTGGGACAGTAAGCTTCTGTGAGCTGATCTGTACTGAACCAAGAGTAAAGCCTTTTGAACCTTCTTTTATACAAAATGATGGTGTTGGCACTTTTAGGAAAATAGAAATGGTTTGTTTCAACTGTCATATCATATATTTTGCTGAAAAACCATGAATATTGAATATATCGAACACCCTCTCTCCCCATACAGTTAAGGAAGTACTCTATACAGCAGGTAAGCAAACTCATCATTTAGTCTGTCACCCCTTATAGGTCACAGAACATAGAAATTCATAAAGGCATCTTCAATATTGAAGTCTTCAAAACTGAAGTCTTTAAAACACATACTATTCTTTTTGTAATGAATAAAGATATGCAAATGGTCTTTGCCTGGATGAGAAAATTCCAAACATAAACAGGGTTTTGTTTGGATACCTTGCAAAAATTTGCAAACCTGCAGATAAAGAAATCTTGCTTTTTCAGAACTGCTGACTGCAAACTTAATTTGCCTTTAAAAACCAAAATGCTGTTTTCTGTTAGAATAAATATTTTGTTTATTCTTTTAATATATACTCACTGTAATTTACCATCTAAATTAAAGCATACATTCACAGAAATATCCACATGTTCTCTTAGGCCATGCTTTTTCTTTGATCTTTCAAGTGAGAAAATTCTATTGAAGTACAGTTAGCAAAATTAATCTCTCCAGTTGCTTTTTGCATGTATACATCAAACTGCCATTCCACAGAGCTATTCAGTCGCCTGACGTATTGGATCTTGGACAGTTATCAGATTACTTTGTTAATTGCAGAAGTTTAGTAAGCACCTTGTTTGTTCAACAGCATTTCATTCATCTCTTCGTGTTCTATTAAATAGATTTCCTTTGATCATGGAGACTCCACTTCAGACCTTCATACATTTTCCTCTTATTAATTATTTTAAACATTTGGTGGTAGCTTGTGTAAAGGAACTGCCAAATGTTCGTACAATCATTGCCCTCTTGTAGTGCAAAGAGAAACAGCTTCAGTAGAAATATTAGCTTGGAGAACATCTAATAAACCACTGAGTTGTGCATGTTCATCTCAACCATGGTTCAAGTCTTCTGGAGATAGAAGGAAGGCAGTTAAGTGCTTAAAGTTGATCTAAAAATGGGTTTGAATTTAAATAAATATGCATCAAAATAGTATTGTTTTCTCAGTTTTGAGATACATCAGAATGATCTAAAGTCTTTATGCTTTTGATACACACTAGTCACCAAGATAGCTGCAGAATTATTTCTTTATAAGATCATTTAACTTCAAAACTTCATACTATACAGGTCACATGTTCTGATGATATTCAGAAGGGAATTGTCACTTTCAGACAACTAATATCATTCTTCTGTCTGTATTTGGATTGCAGGCTCAGGAAAGTGTGATGGCAGTTATTAACTGCTCTCAAGAAATCCACTTTCAAGATGGATTTATTTCTTGATTAATGATGGAGATTATCCAAGTATTAATCCTAGTTTTTTATAATATCACAAACTTGATATCATTCTTGTTCTCTCCGCCCTTAAAATTACTATGATTACTCTAATTGTTAGAAAGCTATTATTTGATTCAGATTTGCAGAGTAATTATCAGCTAGTAGCACATCTGCCATTTCTTACTAAATTTTGGTTTGTATTGTTGCATCTCAATTAACAAAAGATTTACGAACTGAAGCATTGCTGCATGAATTCTAGTAAGGCTTTCAAGCATGACATAAATTTTGTCCTGATTGATTATGACTTTTATTGTGTGTCATTTAATTTGTTGCATTGCATTTCAGAATTGTTCTGTGGACTCGGTGGTTGGTGTTTTATACAATGATTTCTCAGTCTGCTTCAATGAGATGTGTGTGCAGAGTTTTTAACTGATGGAGAACCCTTTATGACATTATTTTAACTTCTGTTTTGCAGGTTGTATTCACATGGTCTTTTTTTCTTTTGATTGTATCACAGGCTGCAGGGATTAACCAGAATTACAGTTTTAATCTCAGCTCTAAAGTGGTACTACTAACATAATGGGATAATTATCTCCACATATCTAGCTTCTTTTTCATGAACATGAGGAAGACTTAAGGCAGTAGACGCAGTGCCTATTAATAGTGGAGGGTCACTGATTTCTTTTTTTATACCACAGATACTTCTTATGGATAGTTGTTCAACTTGTTGCAAAATTATCAACCACTTATGAATGCCAACATTTTGAGCATTTGAGCATTCGTTTATAGATATATACATACAAAGATGCTCACATACACACACTCAAATGCATGTAGATGTAGCTATATATACTTCAAATAACTGTGTACATTTCTATATCAAATTAAAAATCTGTCTACCTTAAATTGTTCAAAATGCATCAAAAATATAGTAATAGTTTGGTTGATGACCAATGCTGCTTTCTTAAAACTGTATACACTGCTGCATCATCAATTTCAGTTATGTATGTTTCCGGTAAAAATGCTTTCAAGATTTTTTTATAAGCTATTCTCAGATAAAATCTGTTTCAAATGCTTTCTGCAATCTGTTTTTAAAACAGTCTCTACTTCAAGTAATTTTACCTTACCATTTTTTCCTTTTTCGTTATTTTATTTACTGTTTCCCATAACTATGGTCATGAGACTTCTCTTAAAAAGTTGAAGATAAGGAAAGATTTTTTTTCAAGGCTAGGAAGAGAGGAATATATGCCATTTGTATTTAATTGATGCTTTAGTTGCTTATTTGGATACTTTTAGTGTATTTACTTGTATTACTGTCATACCAGGAGCCTAGAATGTTGCTTGTATATTAGAATTACTACATAGATCTAAAAGCCTTCAATAAACCAAATTCTGGTTCACAGCTTCAGAATTATTATGAAAGAGTAACAAAGATGGATAATACATTTTTTTTATTCTGAGCTGTATATCCCAGCTACTCATCCTCTGCTATAGAGATATTGCTTTATTTGAAGTGGTGCCCAGGGTTTGCGTAAGTTGATATTTTTTTTACACTACAGTTATATATTTTATTTTTGAATATGATTGTTAAATAAGCAGAACTGCATATTGTATTTAGAGAAAAAAACATGTATCTGTCAACATCAACAGTACAAGTTCAGAGTGTTTAAATTGCTTGGTGTAGAATGACTAGCTTTTGCCCTAATCATTTCTGTTCTAATGAAGGCTTGCTTTGGAATTGGCTTCCAGCATAGCACTCCACTTAAATTACTTGATAAATCAGATTATTTAGGATGAAATTTGCTTGTTGTCACAATTTTTGTGTTTCTTATGTCCAAAATTCTCATGTCTTTGAAATTGTTCTTTCAAAGAGGTGCTGTGTTCTCCTGCACATATAGAGCTGGACTTGCATCAATCGTTACAAGAGGTGAAAGAATCTTGTGAAGAAACCTGCAGTTTCATAGTCCTCTATGGGAGTCAAAAACTGCAGCTTCTTTTACAAGGCATGTGGCCATCTTTCCCTTCTCGCCTTCAAGCACCTCCAAATCAAGCCCCTCTCTCCTAACCGATACATATAGGCACTCTCTCTTTTTTTTACTTATTATTATGGATTTATTATTATTATGGATTTGTTAAGTGTTGTATCGTCACTCAAGTTTTATTTTACATATTTGGGTAGTGTGAAAGCTTGGAAGTATTTTGTCAACAGACAGATTTATATCTCCTTTTCTTACTAAATGAAAGTTAGTAAACTGCTGTGCTGCAGTTCATTACTTGAAAAGCAAATGTCTCTTCCTGTAGAGTGGAATGAGAACTCCCTAAAAGCAGCCCTTTTAGCTATTTGCTTCTGATTTCCAGCCTCAGTTCAAGGCTCTGTTCTTAAGCTGCTTTTCAGCACAAATTCAAATGTAACACACGTTTTTTCCTGGTGATGAGGGTACTTTCTTAGTTGAGAGGGAGCCCTTTGGAAATATAGCAGGCCTGGCACTTTCTCTTGTTTTTGTCAGATCACCTGCTTAGTCTTAGCCCTATAGACACCAGATTAATGCTCCACAAATGTAAAATAAGCCAGACCACGTCTTCAGAGGGTCCGAGTAGGTGTGATATGTGTTGAAAACACACCACTAAAATGTATGTAAAACCAGTTAAATAAAATTGGTGCAGATTTTTATCTGAAAGCTCCAAAAGGTTTTTTTAAGAGCTGACTATCCTGTCTGGATAAAAAATAAATCTCTATATTTAAACTGACTTCCCAGGAGCAAGTCTTACAAGGGAGACTTTGTTGGCTGAGCTGCCATATTTTAGTAAAGTCCGTTACCTATTCCTGTGCCAAGGAGTCCATCAGAGACAAAATTGAAATAAAGTCCATGAGCCTGCACCTAACCAATTTAATGCTGTCTTCTTTCCAGTAAAATTTATCCCTGTTTCCATGCTTGTTGGTAGGATCAGAGTCAGACCTTATGTCATCTTCCTACACTATTAGGAACTACATTGTATCTTAGTGTAGTTGTTGAAAGTCTTGTTCCAGTATGTTTAAAGAAATCTTGATTTATCACTGAGGTCCTTGGAATTTTGGGATCTAAAATTCCTTTGTGGTGGTGCTATCTGGGCCATATCTACATGGTAACATGGTAGAGTCACAGGAAAATTCAAAGTAAGAAATTTAGTCCAGCCCTGGCAGACAGCAAAGTGAACACAAGAACAGAGTAAAAACTGGCAGAAGAGCAAGAAATAATTGACACAGCTGGCTAGATCCTTGATTGAACCAGAAACAAGTAAGAGAGAGAGCTGCTATTCATGGGTTTTGTATTCAACTTTCTACCTAAATCCATCCTAACCCCAACCTAAAACAGCTTTAAAGATCACTGGAGAACCCAGCCTCCAGCTTCTTGCTGACACCTACTTTATACCAAAGTAACACTGGAACAACATGAAGCAATGAGGTGGCTTTCAGCTGTTTGAGGTGCCCCTTTTGAAGGATTTCTTCTGTGCTTGGATGCTCCCAATCGGTAGTCTGTGCTGGCAGAAAGGACCAAAATTGGTTCATGATACAAAAATTTGTTTTAACCCATGTCCCCATGACCCATACCTAAATCCTCTTTAGCTCAGATAAAGTTCAATTTATAAGTACATTTTACAGTTTGGCATATAATATTTATTAGGGATGTTATAACTACTGTGTAGTTGTGACACTTGCCGACTGGATAATACCAATCTGGGAAGGTCCTGGATAAAATTAGACTTCAAAGAAATTCAAAAGTTTAGGTACAGGAGGGTACGTTTAAATCCACCAAACATAACTGTATGCTGCAGGGAGGCTGTACTGTTTTTCTGTGGTTAGGGTTGAAGCATTTTCATTTTCATACTCACTTTTTAGATAACGCTAACTCTCACAAATGCTTTGAATGTGCCTTTTTCCTTCCCTCATGGTGTCACTACAGTCCAAATCTGCCATATCCTCATGGATCCACATACCCAAGTCTCACCACAGCAGAAGAAGGCACTTGTGTTCGGTTCTCCTCCAAAGGGAAGCTTTCTCTTCCCTGCATTGCTGCAGGGACCACATGACCTAGGTAAATGTTGGCTGAACATAAATTACATAACTTTTTATGGCTGTACAGGTTAGTGCCTTTTTATTTTTTTTTTTTCAATATAGCTTTCATTGTGCTTCTGAGTGGTGGGATTTTTTTCAACATGAAAGAAGTTGTGTTGCAAAGTTAGCACTTGTGCTGGGCAGCAAATGTATCAGAAATTAAACTGTGTACTGCTTTATGGGATTAAACATTTTACTCAACTTTTAAAACGAATATTTGTATATACTGGTGAAGGTTAACTGCAAGAGAGTGTTATTAACTGACTTTTAATAAGTGTTGTTAAAAAAGAGGTTTCCATTTTCAGGCTTAGTTTTCATTTTACTTTTCATGAAGATAATGTTTATTGATAGCAATAGCAAATGTATAATTTCAAGCATGATTTCATTAGGTGCAAGTTATTTTCTTTAGCACAAGAGAGAAGAGAGCAATTGGCACAATTTGTTTATGAGGGTGTACGTGACCCCATTGCAGCTATTTATGTCATACACTGGCATTTCATCTGTGTACTCCCAAAGTAGATCTGCTGTAAAAAGATGACCTCTCTCATTTATGCATATAACAGAAGTAACAATGGTCAAAATGCTGAGATTATGTCTTCTTGATATTTTTACCAACCTCAGTAATGCATTTCAGATGGAAAATATTACAGTTGTCAGTATGCAATTTGGGGATATTGTGTTAATGTCACATTTTCTGTAGTTCAGCATTTGCACCTTTTGTTTCCAAGAGAGACTCCTGCATCACATGTACTGCCTCAACATTCTTGTACAAGTGTATTCACCCATTTGATTTTCATGAACCTTTCTGCCTTCTCATTAAATGGTAATTTCCTGTGTGGAAATCTAATGTTCTTGCTAATTGTAGGATGGTATTTCAAAATCAGGAAATTATGTAGTTTTAGATGTTGGATGGATTTGGAGTTTCAGAATTAAGATAAAACGCCTAACTTCAATTGTTTCTTATTTCTTTAAAATTTTCACTTCTGATTGTTTTCAAATTACTACTTTGACATTTCCGTCACAAAATGACATATCAACCCTACCCCTTTTGCTGTGATAAAAAACATTATTAAGATTGCAATGTCAAGCTTTCAAAAGTATGGAAAAGATGACATTTTATCTAATTTGTGCTTTCCTTACTTGGTTCTCATCTCAGTTGAAAGCATTCTAATACTGCTTTTAATTATGTGAAAGCATCATTTTTTTTTCTGTTATTTAATATACAAAATAAACATGTTCCAGAGGTAAAATAGAAATGTGCAGAAGAAATGTTGGATTTTGTAGCACAAGATGAAAAGTGTGTAGTGAACTGGATTGATGATTAAGGAAGAAAAGAGGTTGTCAGTGTTGCAGGCTGCCTAGAGAGGTTGTGGAGCTTCCTTCTCTGGAGTTATTCAAAACCCATTGGGACGCAACTCTGTGTCTTGTGCTCTAGGTGGCCCTATCTGAGCAGGGGGTTTGGATTAGATGATCTCTAGAGGTCTCTTCCAACCTCAACCATTCTGTGATTTTGAGGAGCCTTGGGAAATGCATTTCACTCTTTCAACTGCTAGACAAGTTACTGAAATCACACTTTTCACAACTGGTCACTGATTCACTTCTGATTCATACTGGAAATACTCTGAACATTCAGCTAAAAACAGGGAATTAGGAGCTGAGCTTTAACCATATAATATGCTACACAATGGTTTCACAAATGCAATGTTCAAAATGAGTATGTGCATTTGACTTCAATTCTTCTGAAACCAAATTTCATCTGTCAACATAAAATGTTCTGCATTTCTCAGCATATTGAAAATAATTCATATTAGAATTTTGAAAGTTTATAAAACAGCAATTGAATACTTCTGTCTTCATAGCAGGTTTATATATGGTAAATAAGCCACAGGTACACTCTGAATGAAGATGATAAAAAAATGGTTACACACTGCATGAGTGGAGTCCTCCTTCACTGGGGAATGCACGTGTTATACAAAAAGTTAAAACATATTCAAGAAAGCTTAAGAAAGTATATTGACAGCTACATAATCAGTCTGGAAATATTTAAGTTGGGAGTTTCCAGACTATGGTATGTGTACCACTACTGGTATGAAAGTTATTTCAAAGTGGTGTTCAAATAAAATCTGAGCATTTGAAAAGAAGAATGTCTTTTTTTTTAGCTTGTGAATTCCTGATACCACGTTTCCACAAGAAACCTAGACCTAGAAGCGTGTGTATGGTTCAGTATGACAGTTCCACCATGACTAGCATGTAAAGTGCAATTCTCTTTCCACCGCAAACTACAATTGATTACTTAAGATTTAAGGAGTGTCCCTATAAGCAATAGGTCACAGTACCTCAAGTGCTTTGCTTTTTTAGGCTTCTTCCATTCCTCCTGCCTTACTTTAGCACAGAAACCAAGTAAAATGGTAGTGTATGCTTCTAGGAATATCCTCAGGTGCACTTCACAGGGTTTTGCCAAGTGAGCTAATGGAGCAAGTGAGAACAGAAGTAACTTGTTGTCCTGTGTAATTTTAATTTGCTGACTACTGAAGAGTGGTGAGCATTAAATTTCACCCCAGGCATTCTGGTACATACTGCAGTCAGAGACTTTTTTTTCACTTGCTACAACTCAAATCTGTCCCTGTCCCTCCTCATCCCTAGGTTCATTCTAATCTGCTTATAATTGCCTGTCATTTGCAGTTTGCTTTCCTCAGACTTCTCATCGCTCCTGCTTTCTCACTTAGCACATCTGTGCTCATTGTCCCGAGCCTGATGATTGCGTTCTCCTCACCTAGGCAGACCCCCAGTCCCACCTTCCTCAAGCTTTGTCCCCATCTCAACTTTGGCCCTATACCAGGATTCATCATGCATTATGCACAACAGAACCCTTGCAGCTTTTACCTCTCAAATACACATTTTCAGTGAGCAAATATTTCAAAACAAATTTCACTACGTGTTTATAACTTGGCAAGAGATGGATGTTCTTATGGGAATGTTTGCTCTGCTTGCCTGATTTAAAAAAAAGCCTTCCCCATTTAAACTTCAAGTGCTGCTCCTATAATGTGTAGATAGCGGAATGTTTATTTCCACCTTTGGCCTCATGTATTTCTCAAAATGCTCAAAAATTTTAGATGTAATTAAGAATAAATAAATAAATATGGGAAAAGACAAATCATCACAAGGCAGATTCTTTACAAAAGTGCAGCAAATTTTTAAGCAAACGAAAATAAAGTTAGCAATAAAGAAATTCTAAACCATCAATGTCGGGAGATCCCATATAACAGAGCTTAATTTCTTTCAACGTATTTCTCAGCCAAAAGTATTAAACTATTTTAGGTATTACAATACAAAGCCTAATTTAATGTTCTTTTTACGGTAGGTTACTGGATAGACATATACATTTAACAAATATGTACCTAAATACTCACCTACACTTAACAAATTAGCACCTAATATCATCCTATATTCTATGACAGTATAAACACTTATGAAAAATCACAACTCAAAATTTAAAGTATAGATATAAACTTAAGCAGTAATACTACATTTTTTACAATGAAGTGCATTTTGTTAGATGACATTGCTTGAAAAGTGACTATTTTTGAAGAGTATTCTTTAAAAATACATAGTATTTCCAGGAATTTGATAGGTGATCACTAACATTTCAAAGACATTTACAGCTGACAGTGAAAATATGTATTCCTACCTACTTCCTACTCTATAAATGTAAATATGTGGGTGTACTTGTTTGAATATATAGTTAAAATACATATACATATGTATTAATTTGACTCTAATAGAATAGTAATATGATTAATATAGGGCAACTTAAAAGAATTCATTGGCAATCAGTCATAATGGATTTATTCTTACACCAAATGATCTACCTGCTGCAGCTGATAAGTAAAATTATTAAAATAATTTCAACACTAATACATTTTGGTAATAATCATTGCTAATCATTGCCTTACATAAGCAAGTACTCTCTTTTGCTATTTTTAAGCGTACATACAAAATGATACAATATATATTAATACAGTGCATCTAGACAGAGTCCTAAACAGCACTTCCCATAAAGTTGTAGGACTTCAAGTGCAGGAGATGTCCTTTATAGTACTTACAGATGTATCTGTTTAAGAAGTTTGCTGCTGCTTCTGAGAAAACAAGTGAGTTAGGGAATGTCTGTTGAATACTTAGAAAAATGTTCTGCTGCATGGCTGAAGTAGCAGGAGATCTGTAAAGCCAGTCAACAGGAATGCTCTGAGCTTCATCTAATGGTAAAGGAAGTGCAAACTTCTCCATAACTAAATCATAATTTACATTCCATTTTTGGTATTCATTCACAAAGTGCAGTCTGTCAGCATACAGCATTCTCCACAAAGGATCCAGCAAATAATGTGCTTGATACAGAGAATTTGGTACTGAGGAGAAAGGATAGTGTTCCCAAGGCATGTAATAATTCATAGCAAAGCAAGTATCCAGCTCCTTTTGACGTCCTCGCTTTCGTGACTTTCGGTGTTGCCTGAAGTCCCCGTGTACAAAGGCAGCTAAGTTTGATGGGTGGATACTCCAGTAATTTCCTTTGCCATCCTCACATCTTCCCACTTTGATGAAACAATCATTTAGTGAGAGATTGTGCCTTACACTATTTCTCCAACCTCGACCTTTGCTCCTGTAGAAAGGAAAATTATCTTCAATGTATTTGTAAATGGCAGCTAAATTCAGTTTATTTGCAGGAGAGGAGAGAATTGCCTTTGCAATCAAGGCTATGTAAGATAGAGGTGGTTTTTCAAAAAAAAATCCTTCATTTATATGCATAGAAAGACTAGTTTTGTTGCGTAAAGGAGTTTTGGAACTTCTAGGTGGAATACTGCAAACCAGGTTTCCTTCTTCTCCTTCTCCTTCTCCAAAAGCACGAATTTCTGGAATTCCTTCTCTGTTTTCAGAAATATCTTCGGTCATTATAGCAGCATGAAGTCTAGCCTTTGTTTTAAGCGTCCTAATATTTTACTGGAAGTACTCAGATGAAAAATTGATTCATCGAATATAAACTGCAGGTGGAATGAAAGTTGGACTCTAAATGTGCAGCACTAATGTACCCAGATTCCTATTTTATACTCTGTTAAGTCAACATCCTTACCCGTGAAAACTGAACTGCCTATGTTTGCAAAAGTCAAGGTGCAAGTCCTAGCTGAATGAAGAAAATACAAAATAATGATACTACGTTAAGTATGAAGATAAACACACTGTGACGTTAGCCTTTCATTTCATTATAATCTGAGAAAACACCCTTCAGTGTTCTCCACTGAAATGTAAAGATTAATGAAAAAATGATTGTGGTTAGATAGAGTTGTGAAAGGATTAGACCCTTCACTGATATGCAGAACAAACTGAAATCAACATGTTGGTTCCTGTGCTCTACACTTATTCAAACATGTTGTATTTAGTACAATAAACATTTGCTTTGTGCCCTAGCAGAAAGTACTGTGTGAAATGAAACTTGCTATCAAATCTTTAGTTGCAGTATACCTATTTAAGGTGAAATGGAATTAAAGTACAAATTGCTCCCCCTCCACCATTTTTTTTTCTCTTAACTCTTTGATCCTGATTGTGCAACTGTTTTTCAAGCAGAGTATATGCAGGACCAGTCCTGCTGGTCCAAGAAACTACTCGAGTGAATGAGTATCACTCAGAGCAAGTGAGCACTGTACATAGTATGATCTATGAGATTGCCTTCAGAGTTCTAAAGTCTGATACTACTCAGGGTAAGATGATGACTAATCTGGACTCATCTAATTAGTCATAGAAGCTAATTAACTATGCTTTCATATGCTTTAAAGTAAAAAAAATTAAATAGTATAAGTTTAAAAGGAGAAATTTGCTCTTCAGAGGAATAATTCTCTTTGCTTAGTGTATTGTCTTCACAGAATCACAAAATGGCTGAGGTTGGAAGGGACCTCTAGAGATCATCTAGTCCAACTCTCTGGTTCATGCAGGCACACCTACAGCACATGGCATGGGGTGGCATCCAGGCAGGTTTGGAAGACCTCCAGAGGAGACTCCACAGCCTCTCTGGGCAGCCTGTTCCAGGGCTCTGTTTCCCTCATAGTGCACAAGTTCTTCCTCATATGGACATGAAACTTACTATGTTTTAATTTATGCCCATTAGCCCTGGGCACTGGATACCACTGGAAAGAGTTTGGCCCCATCCTCTTTACATTCTCCCCTCAGATATTTGTACATGCTAATAAGATCCCCTCTCAATCCTCTCTTCTTTATGTTAAGGAGGCGCAGCTCGCTTAGTCTTTCCTCATACAGTAGATGCTCCAGTCCCCTTCATCATCTTCATTGCTGTACACTGGGCTGTCTCTACAAGTTCCACATCCCTCTTGTACTTGGGAGCCCAGAACTGCACACGATATTCAAGGTGTCTTATTTTGCTTTTTTTTTTCTTTTTTCTTGTTGTTCAAATGGGTTGTTTGTATTGTCAAATGAGATCAAATCTTCAGAGCATTCACAGCAGCTGTGAGGGTTCAGTCTTTTGAGGCATAAGTTGATGCCATTCTTCAGGGTCTGTGGGACTCTAAAAGAAACCCAGTTCATTTCCTTTGCACACTAACCTTGGCACACAGAGAGAAACGAGAGAGAGAGACACTAGAAGTCCTACTAAGCTAATCTCTTGTCAAGTGATATTGGAGCACATCAAGCTCATAATCGTTCTGATTGGGCAATTTCAGGATTTTTCCCAAGATGGATTATGGTCTTTCAGTCCCCAAGGCTATCTTTTAGTTATTCCCCAGAGTGTTTTTAGATTAGGGGAAAAAAAAAGGACTTATGATATAACATTCACTTTGAGACATTTTTGGTCATCTAGTATTTCCGTTTCAGGGTGGAATTATCAAGTGCTTGCTTGCAAGTTTATATTTATTAGACAAGTTTTCTACTAGACATGTGAATGTGTGTACCTAGTCTTACCTATATTTTATATAGGTATGGGTATTGTATCCTTATATCTAATTCAAGAAGCCTTGGGTTGTGCAAAATCTTAGTGATGCCAAGATTTGAGCTAGAAAATGTTTCTCTGTGGCCTGGGCGGGAGTCTCAGAATGTCTTCTTTAGACATCTGCCTCTCAATTACTTATTCTTTGCCTGGCACATCCCAAAGTTGCCGTAGCCAAATTAAATCAAGAATAAGTGAACATGTATTATTAAGGCTTTCAGTGTCAAGGGCATGCTTTCACAAACTAGTGGAAATGGTTAATAATGGAGCCAAACTGTAGAGTTTAGAAATTCAAATGTATTCAAGGCTTCAATTCAAGGCTTTACCTGTAAGTCAAAGCACAAAAGTTGAACTTGAATCCTAAGCAAAAAGAAAAAATGTAAAGGAAAGGGCTCCATGTTTGAACAGGTGAATAATCGCTTCAGAAGGGATATTATCAGTGCAAGTAGATTCTGCAAGGAGTGAAACATAAAAGTAAGCAGAAGGAGCTATATCTTGAAAGGCTGAAAGCCCTGATCTTCAAGATATATATATATTTTTTTCAGATATGCTTTTAAGCAAAATATTCACTCCATACTCCTAAGCATCCTGCTTTCTCCCTTTCTTCAGTCCATTTCAGGAGCTAATTGTTTTTTTCTTTCCCCTCTGAGCTCTGTCTTTAAAGATGAAAGAGCAAAAATCTCTTCCTTACTTCCCCAAATTGAGGTTCCTTCTACAAAATCTAAACCAAAAATCATGCTTTATGCTTATTCTTTTTATGAGTCTTTTTGTCACTACCTGAAATATCTGCAAAGAGTTGACATTGCAGTGAGAATCACCTTTACTTGCTTGAAGTGCAGTTTAATCTGAAATGAAAAATCAGAGGAAAATATAATGGCATAATTTTCATATTAGCTAGACAAATTAATTGTTTGTCAATACATTAAATATTTAGATAATCTATTGTAATAATGTAGTCTCTGTTCTGAATTTTGACTGTGCCAGAAAAAGTCAATGATGTTTTACTGTGTCATCAATTTAAGTTAAAGAAGGCAGAATATCTCCTTACAATAATACTATTTTGTTTTTTGCTTATTGTTTCATTTTTTTAAGCACAAAGACCACAATTATTACTCCTGGCACTGTGAAACTAGGACAATTTTATAGAGTGAGATGGTTTCTACTCCGGGTCACAAAAATTAATAATGATAAAAACTTAGTTACAGGACCAAATTTCATAAAACTTATGAAATGATATATAATCCATAAGTGAGAGCAGAAGACACTAAGGGTAATGTTTGTCCTCATACTTTATTTGTAATATTTAACTTAAATCATATGGTATTTAGAAAGAATATCTTGTTAAGTGAAATGTTTTTTCCCTAACCTCCATATACTTTAAAAAGACACTGCTATTTCAAAATAACTCCCTACTATGCCAGTGATATTTCTTCTAAGGGATACAACCTTTAAAATATTTCCTCCACCTCTTAACCAGTTTTGACCATTTCTACAGGGTGAAGGTATTTTTTATTTTTAACAGCTTGGTCTAACAGATTTATTGAATCTATTGAAAGGAAGTAATATATCTCATACTCTCAGCTGAAGTAAGTGCAGTTTTCTAGGGCACTAGGGATTACACTATTAGGAAGCCAAGTGGAACCAGATTTCATACTGCTCATCTTTAGTCCATTCTTAAGAAATAATTGTTTTTCAGTTGACACAGGTATCTTTCCTTCCACATAAGGCCAAGAAAGATCAGGCAGGCAGGCAGGCCAAATAATGGATATCTCCCTACACCGCCTCCTCAAAAAAAAAAAAAAAAAAAAAAAGGGGCAGGTGCAAATAATTTTTAATTAAAAGGCTACTTGGCTGTGCTTTTGATGTTATGTTGTGTATTTAATTAAGTATCAAGCCTGCTGCCTCTGTGACATTCTCTTGTTCTCTCTGCGAACATTTACTTTACTGTTCATAGGAGCAGTTACTGCACATAGAACTATGCTTTTCTCTCTCTCTCTCTCTCTCTCTCTCTCTCTCTGTCTCTCTCTCTCTTTCTCTCTCTCTCTCTCTCTCTCTCTCTCTCTGTCTCTGTCTCTCTATCT
>JAUBOD010000314.1:713581-779483 GCA_032353885.1 Nothura maculosa
TGCCGCCCTGTGCCACCTGCTCTAGGTGTCCCTGCTGGAGCGGGAAGGTTGGACTAGATGATCTCTAGAGGTCCCTTTCAACCTTGTAGATTCTGTGATTCTGTGAAGAAATTGAGTGGCCATGAGAGTAAGAAGCTTCATTTCTCAAACTATACTCAATTCACACAATTCAAAACCAAATTATGGATACAGCAGGTTAACTATGTGCAGAAAAATAAGGGAGGAGAGGCATAAGTGATGCTCCTAGGTGTAACTGAGAGCAAGTGACTCCAGATAGTCTGAGGCTGCTCTGGAGATCTCATTCCATTTTTTCTTTAAGCAGGTATAAGTTTATAGCTGGATAGCACTATCATCTGTCTTTCCACAGGAAATCTTCAATGCTTTTGCTAGTGGTTTTGTTGAGAAATATCATATTTGACAGTATTGGCTCAAAATCAGCAATATCCCAGAGTTATGTTGTTTATGAGAGAAAACTATTTTATAAATCTCTCCTTATATTCTTTTACCTCAAAGGATGGTAGTAATAGAAAAGTATGGATAATTTTATGATTAATTCATGAGACAGCTTTTGAGAGTTTGAAGTGGAGAAGCAATGGAAAGACCGGAGCTGTCATTTTGGGATGAGAGTTTGCCTCATCAGAAAAGGGAATTCATGGGGAAGAGTTTGCCCTGTTGTCTGATAGCTGACTCAGGTCAGCTTTAAAAGAAAGTACTAGTGACATGGCAACAACAACAACAACAAAAAAAAGGATTCAAGTCAGCCTGCAAGACCTGAACCATTTGAAAGTCTGAATGAAGAGTTAGATTTCTAACCTGAACTGAGATTTCTGATGATGCCAGTAATGTCATCAGTTTCTGATCTGGGTAATTCAAAGCAAGTCCTGCTATATTTATTACCTTATCCTGCACCATTAGATTATCAGCTTAGCCTTTGAAAGAGACACAGAGGAAACAGAAGAGGCTAGGTAATATGAAGGAAAAATGTGACATTTTAAGTTCATGCTCTTTGTCCCACAAATGCTGCATCTTTCCACATGTGTGATGCCATCAAAGTGAAAGCCAAATGCCAAGTGATTAAGTAAAGTAGACTGAGGTGCCAGTTTCATATCACATCATGGGAAGCTATGCTCAAAGGATGAAAGCCTTTTAAACAGTGCAGCATTTTTCTCCCCCCTGTTTACAGCTTTAGGGCACAGGGTTTGTGTTTCAGGGTTAGCTGCACAAGTTAATGCTGTGCCTTGCTTTTCTCTCCATTTGTCTGAATAATACTAAATGCAAACTAGCATTTTATATTACTGCTGGTTAATTAAAGATGTCCTGGCTTATCCTTTGCTAGAATAAATTGTCATAGCCTTAGGATCTGGCCCAGTGATTTAGCATGGTATGAAGACATGGCAGAATGAGACAATGCACTTTTATATCTGAAAACACTATAAATAATGGTCTTGAAAATGAACACAGGAATCATTTACAACACAGAAACTGTTTAGTTGATAAAGTATACATCCTATCTATCCTAATAGGAGATTAATACCTCTTTATTCATGTAATATGATGAATTTGTTTTGCAATATAAGCTGATTTCTAAAAATAGCTTCGTTTACACAGCCTGACTATGCAATGAAGTTAGATTTTTAATATTAGTCTTTTTTTTTCTTTTCACATAAATCTATATAAAAACACTGAATGCAATATCTGAAACATTGTTGAAATCATAACCCTTAATACTATCACTGGAGAACAGACCAACATAGCTAACACACCACAGAATCTATTAATAGGCTTGACTCCCTTTTGCAATGTCAACTGTAACATTAATCCTTGTTTTAAACCACAGTGTCTCAAATATCAGCTGCTACTAGTTGTACAGTTGTCTTTCAGTTTATATCGGAGAGCCCAATGGAGTCTTTTGAAGGACCTAGACGGGTCAGTGGGCATAAATTATTAGAAATCCCTACTGTAAATGATTTCTCTTCAGAAGACGAAGATGTTAAAAGTACCCTTAAACCTCGTTTTTCTCCACTGCCCAGAAGGCGGAGTTCTGCTTCTTCAGAGGAAGAGGACGCAGATCCCCCTGGTACCATTGCAAGGAAAGTTTCATTTGCTGATGCATTTGGGTTTGATCTTGTGTCTGTTAAAGAGTTTGATACCTGGGAAGTTCCAGTTATATCACAAAATGATTACAAGGAAGACGAAGTTTTCCCCGAGGAAGAGTTTTTTTTATCCCAGCTGTTTACACTACCTGCTTCACAAGAAGAACTTTTGCAAAAAGTGCGTGAGCAAAAAGTACTGTTGGAGTCGATTGTGTTCCAGCCTGGGGTTACCTGTATGAATGGCATTATACGAGTCCTCAATATATCTTTTGAAAAAACGGTTTATGTTCGGATGACACTGGATGACTGGCAGAGTTATTATGATATCTTAGCAGAGTTCATGCCCAATTCTTGTGGCAATGAGACTGACCAGTTCTGCTTTAAGATTTCTCTGGTGCCTCCTTACCAGAAAGATGGAGCTAAAGTGGAGTTCTGTATACGGTATGAGACATCAGCCGGCATATTTTGGGCAAACAACGATGACAAAAATTACACACTTATTTGTCATAGGAAAGAAAATGCACCCAAGGTGGATAATCAAGCACACAGAGAGGCTAGCGATAGACATCTTAAAGGCTGCTTAAAGACAACACCAACCAGGTGAGGTTACATCTTACCTTTTGCTGATTTACAGTAATTTGACTAATTCTGATTTTCTAATTGTGTCTGCTGAATCTAAGACTTCTTATACTGTTTTCTTTTGTTAGTGATAAGCAAGATTTGGTTGCATAACATATTTGTGTATATCAGACAACTGTTTCCAGCAGACAAGTTGGTTGTATCAAATATCATCATTACAAAACTATAGCATGCCTGCCATGTGTTTGAAAAGTAATGTGGTTTCTACAAATTGTGGACTGTGTACTGATTTTAGTCTCTGTCATGTAAAGTGTGTTGACATTATTGAGAGGTCTGATAGAATCATAGAACCCCTAAGGTTGGAAGGGACCTTTGGAGACCATCTAGTCCAACCCCCCGGCACACACAGGGTCACCTAGAGCATGTGGCACAGGGTCGCCTCCAAGCAGGTTTTGAAGATCATCAGAGAAGGAGACTCCACAGCCTCTATGGGCAGCCTGTTCCAGGGCTCTGTCACCTTCACTGCTAAGAAATTTTTCCTTAACTGTAAACTGAAATCACCATACAGCTAAGTACTGCATTCAGTTCTTTGTTATGTCACCAAGATTTTAAAAGCAAAAAAAAAAGCAATTTCACGTGGTGCATTGTGTATGGACATTCTCTAAATGCGCTTATTAAAACTGAAGCAGTAATTGAGATTCAGGAGCCGATAACCTGGCGAAGGATCTTGTTGCGATTAGAATAGCTGGTACAAACTTTCCTGCCATGGGTTGGGCTGTTCTGCAGGCTGGATCTCGGGTAATGCCTCCTTGCTGCCACTGGTGGAGGTGTCTGTGATCAGATTGACAACAGCCCTGCCCATTTCCAACAGAGATATAAGCAGTAAAATGAATAACAATGTGGATGGCAGAACTGGTGGTATTTTAAAGAAAAAAAATAGAGAATTTATCTGATAGGTATTATTAGAATAATTAAATGTCAGCAAGTGCTATGCTAATTATAGAGTAAAATGACAATGAATAACTTATAACTTAATGACACAAAACCAGAGAGGCTCAGAAAGAGTAACTTTTGGCTTCCTACTCTGTTTAACTTTTCTTTGTGTAAGTAAAGCAATGCTGCCCATGAAAGTCCATTTCTCAATATATTGCTCAACAAACTTCCTATAAGCCCATAATAGAATTCTAGCATTGCAGAATTAAATCTGCATTTTATCTGTAGTATCCATTGCAATATTTCAGTTCCAGAAGTGAATTCACGTGGAACTTCCAGTACTTGTCCTCTTCCCCAGCAGAATGGTGCTGTTTTATTTTCCTGCCTTTAGTTAATTGTATTCTGCACTCTTGCACTGGACTGAGTGGATGGGGAAGGCAAAGCAAAGCAGCAGCAGAGGCTGGGAGCCTGAGAAAGCTTCACCTGCCAGGTGGCTGAATCCTAACATGTGTGTCTGGTTTTGTGCATTGTTTCTGTCCTGTTAACAGTGTCATGACATCCAGCCTGGCTGAATAAGATGGCCTTGGTGCAGAGAGGCCTTGCTATGAGCTCTCCACATGAGCAGAGGCTGGGTGATTCCCAGCGGGATTCAGGAAGCCTCTAGGGGTGGGATGGATGCACATAGTTAAAAATGAGAAAGGAAGCAACAAGACTACCCCAAAACATAAATTTACCTCTGTCTTATCACAGTGTAAAGTTGTTTCCTTCCATTTCAGGTTGCAGAAAAAATATATATTATATGTACATACATACATCTATGTGCATACCTATGTATGTTTGTGGGAACATGTGTACACATATATGTGAGTATAAACACTCATATGTATATTTGTGCACATACACACATGAGCTAATATGTTTATTTGTGATAATATTAAAAATAAAAGGATCTTGTTTTTGTTAAGACCTGCTAAACATTTTTGGTAAAAATTAACATTTCTTTCATAACTTTTACAACATAATTTTCAAGACTTTTTTAGTGGCAGAAGAATGTAAAGGGACTTGATGATAAGTGGAAAAATGAGCTGCAATATATTTTCAGTGTCCATCACAGCTTCTAAAAGGCAGCTCTGGCAAGTCATAATCTAGGACCAGTTTTATGCTACAGGGACTTCACTGACTTCATAGGAGTTATAACTTTCACCAGTGTAAATGAGGGCCTCCCATTTTGAAAGAGCTGAGATGCCACCCTCCATTGCTCGCTTGTTTTTCAAAGTGTCTTTGTATGTACTGCCCCTTTGAGTGAGCAGGAACACCCTGCAGACATCTGCAAAAGCACCTCGTTATTCTTCTTCAGACCCTCATTAAAACTCCTTTGCTTTGATGTCTAGGAAAAAGCACAACAAAAACAACCCTCCCAAAAATTGGCAAAGAGAGAGAGGCTGCTTATGTGCTATGACTACCTCATGTCATGTTGAGCAGTACTGCCCATATCCCCACTCTCCTCCATCAGTCCATCCATCTCCTGTCTCTTGTTTTATGCTCTGATTGAAAATACTGCAGAGTTTATAACCACTACTCTGTGTGTTTATAGAGTATTTAATAAAATGGGGTTCTAGGCCATATCTGGGTGCCAAAAGAGCTGTAATGATGAAAACATCTACACAGAAATAATAACAATTTTGCTTGTGGTTCATACAATAAATATACAAGGAGGGAATATTGCTATGTATGTCCACAAACTGGAAGATTTTAATTAAAGATTTTGTTAAAACAATGCAAATGCAAGGATAATTAAAAAGGCACTAAATGCCTAAATAAAGGCCATTCTATCATTAGGCTCAAGTTTAGAAATGTAACTGTTACAACATTTTTCAAAATCTTGTCTCTGAGATGTTTAAATTTGCTCCCAAAACAGATAATTTTCCTCCTCAGTTGAAAAATAGGACCGTTAAATAATTATGTTTTTTAAGCAGATTATCTGATCCACTTTAGAGCATACTTGTGTGGCTCTCTCAATGTCATTAGTGAGTATTTGTTGCATTAGTAAAATGAAAGTAATAATAAGCATTTTTGGAGGAAGTCATTGAGGAAGCACAATATGACTGTATTATGTAACCCATGGGGGCAAGAGCCACTACAAAGTGGTGTCAATGAGGGCAATTGGGAGGCACCGGGAGACATCATTATTAAAAAAATAATTAAAAAATGAATCAATCCTCAAAATTTGCACCTGCAGAAATTGATAAGGAAAAGCACAGCTGCATGGAATAATTAATGTGGAAGCTCATCTAGATTTGTGTGATCAAAACCGTATGAGTTAAAATCCTGCCCATTCTCTCAGTGTTTCATTTGCTGGTACTTTTATGTCTAGACATGAAAAAATAGCCTACCAAACTTTCATACAGGTTTTTGTCTCTAACTGCATTTTTCCAAGCTAAAAATAATTTCAATATGAATTTTAATATAACTGTTTGCATTTTCAAAATTCTTTAAAGATTCATGGGCATAAAATACAGTCTGAAAACAATAATGTTTGAATTAATTATTTTTCTTTTTCTAGCCTACATGGAAGTGTGTATTTAACTTACATATGCTCAAAAACATGTTTTGGAAAAAAAAAAACTTCTAAAAATTGATAGACTACTCTTGAACTGATATCATTAAGTATGAAACTGGATACTTTTTGTTCCATCAGATTGGATGTCGGGCATATGCCCATAATAGACAGTAGTAAGTACATTCATAAAAGAAAAAAAAAAAGCAATTGAATTCTATCAATATATTTTCTTTCTTTTTCCCTTCCATTCCTCTTTTTTTTGGTATGTATATATTTTTTGCTTTTGAGATGTGGATAATGATTTTGAACATAAATTTCTCGTGGTCCTAATATCTGTCATGTGATTTCCTCATTTACTGAGGCTCCAGGCTCCTGCATAGGTCTGATGCAAGGGGCTGGTTGTCTTGACCTTTTTCCATGGTTGGCCTAGTTTGCCATCTGTCAGGAGATCAGCATGACTAGGAACACAAGGAATGTGTCTGATAGGCTTTCTGATAGGTATATAGTCCCACAGTGGTAATTGTTTCTCAGTACTGTAGGACATCTATGTGGACTCCTCCTCTGAAAAGGAAGGTAAAGATCAGTATTTTACCATAACTGTTAGGGAGTTATCACCCACTTACCTGTCTGAGCCTTCAGGTTGTCCCTCTGAATTGTTTCGGGTTCTGTATTTATTTCTTAATTTCTTAATTCTTGGACTATATCTATCTTTGAGTGGTTATACCTAGATTCACTTGTCTCAGTGAAGCCTGATTAAAACAGGACACAAACTAGGACACTGCCTCACGTAAATGGTGCTTTAGGTGAAATACCCACTGAGAAGGAAGAGTCAAAAAAACTCTGGTCAGTGGGCGACTAATTAGTTTCAGCAGTGTTAGGTACTGAATGGTCTTAAAGAAAAGCTGTTGAGAACATTTCTTTTGTGCATGAGTGCTGCTTTCCTGGTCAAAAGCTGTCTGAGGCTGCTTTCCTGTCCTCAGCTCAGATCTCACCCCGTTTCTGATGGAAGGCAAAGCATGTGAGTTGCTGAAGGTAGAGCCCAGCAGGGTTATCCTGTGTTCACTAGTCCACTGGCAGGTGGTAGACAGGAGCCTCAAGTGCCCTGGCAAATGCGGTTCTGCATCAGCTCCCTCCCCTTGGCCTTTCCCATGAGCCCATGATGTGATTAGAAAATCATGAACTTCTGAGGAAGCTGTCTGGAAATAGCACTGCAAACACTTTGCTAGGAGGAACAACTGCATTATTGCCCGGTAATTCATTTTAAATATGGCCTTTAAATTATGTTCCCTTTTAATCTTTTTTTCTTTCCATTATTGCACATCCTAATTGACAAGAAAGGAAGAGGGCAGAAAAGCTGTTAAACCATACATCTCCTATGTGTTCTGCTATTTAATCTCAAGGTTGTTTCTGCTATCTCAAGTCACAAGTTACACCTTGTATACAGACGTGGGATTTGACTAAAGTTTATTCCTATTCTTAGGAAGTGACCACAGTCACTGTTTTTACCAGGAGAGCAGCTGCAAGGGAAGTTATCCATTCACAGGGAGCCAGATGAAAGCAGCACTCATCTGCAGATCAGCCTGACCCAGTATCCCCAACCCTTTTCTTGCCTCCTCCCTGGCATTGCCAGTCTATGCCAATTGCAGAAATAAATAGCATTGGCACCAAAATAACACTTCTCCAAGCATTTGAAGAGCATGCTATGAGGGACACAGGGTGATTGTTTGAAGGCTGTCTATAACATATTATTCAGGCAAGCAGGAGGATAAAGGGAAGCTGTGAAACTGCAATTAGGTGTTAAGAAATGCCTCTTAATATTGCTTTCTATAAGACTGTAGAATTAAAGAAAATTGTTACACTCTTACTCTCCAAAGTTAATTAAAATAAGGTAAGAAAAATCACTAGAAAAAGGTGTTCTGTGGGGAATAGTCCTGCTGGGCCAGGAACTGCACTCAATGACTTTTAATGACTTTTTTCTATATGTCAAATCACAATTATTTCAAAATATAGGCACACCTAATAATTTAATCATGAAATTTACTAAAGAGCCTAAAGATAGAAGTCTAAGTTAATGGCATAAAGTTTTGAATGCTGTCACAGGAATGCTTAAGAAATAGGTGGAAATTACAGATGAGAAGGGCATGCACGCAGCAGATAAACACCTGCCACCGTACCTGTGGGCTCTTAATTGCAGAATTCCCAAAGGCTGAAAAACTCACAAACTTTTGCAGTTGTTGACTGTGAGCCGTGCTACTCTGTCTCCATAAATACACTGTTCTGTGAATATCAAAAGAAGCTTCTAAAGTTTTAAATAACAACATCTGAAAATAACCTAGGCTGACAGTCTTAGCATTTACTCAATTTTGCCAGTGGTTTGCTGTTCATAGTGTCTCTAGATCTACTGGAAAAACTGCTATCATCAACCAAACAGAAATGTGCTCTAACGTGTGAAAAATATTAATTGCTCTAAAGTATGTTTGCTTGTTTGTTTACAAGATATACAACTCATGCTTTGTAATATGAGTATCATTTCTGAGCCATATGATGAACGAATACTTGTAATTATACGTGCTTTGCTTGGATTTACACCTGTGAGATTTTCTGCAGTTGCTAACGTTCCATCAGCTTATTTAAATGGCATATTGTAATGCTATTAAAACTGACTCTTGGAGCTATTTAGTGCAGCAACTGGCTTGATCCTGCAGCAGGCCCCTAAATAAATTAATGAACATCAAGAGTCACACCGAACTTTGCCAGATTCTGCATACATAAAACTACCCATAAACATTAATATTTACAAGACCATAGCTTATTTTTGCATAACTTATACTCTGTGCTAAAAAACTTTGGACAAATAAAAATACGTTGCTGAAGGAGTTCCCATATTCCATTGTAAAATGACTCTCAGGTTTAGTAAGAAATCTGTTTTGCAAAATGAACCAGGCTGGTAACAAACATATCAGTGGTCTATTGCTTCTCTGATGCTCAACTACGGCAGTTCATAAATGTTCAGCTGGAAAAATATATTCTACTACATTCACCTTGGCTAAATGTTAGTGCTGAAAAGACATTTAAAGCCAGTGAAACATTAACTGAGAGCACCAGAGTCATATTTAATCAATGCATTCACTACCAGTGTCATCTGAGCTGTTTATTCTGATTATGAACTTTAAGGCATGATCCAGCCGCAGCACTGCAGCTCTGAAATGGAAGCAGTTGATTTCAGCTGCTACAGAGCAAGTCCAGGGAGCCAATAACCTGCTGGTTTTTAATATAAAATGTGGATTTTCTCCCCAATAACAAAACATGGAAGAACGGTCCAAACAAGAATTTTGCCAAGACAGATGCAGTGCCTGCCTTAGGGGAAAGGATGAAGTAAAGCATTTTAAACACTGAGTGAATGCACAATGTCAGAAGTGGATATTTGATCTGTAGTTCTTCAGTGATACACCAGAAAATATTAGGTGCCACGCTGTAGTGGGGGGCTTGCTTTTTCTGACTGTCTCTCTACTGTCTTCCTGATCTGATATGCTGACACTAAAGCCAAAGATTTATTATTAGTAGTCACTAACAACAGTCCTAAAGAACACTGAGCTGAACAACTGAGTGGTGCTACATGAGGAATCCATGAGAGCTACATACCTGCATACAACTTCTCACCTTGCACATAGGTGAGTGCAAGGTGGATTTGGCTTTAAAAAAGTGGATTTGGCTTTAAATTTTGTGGATTTGGCTTTAAAAAAGTGGATTTGGCTTTAAATTTTGCTTTGATGCATAGCAGCTGCCCTTGAAATAAGCTGGCCTGAAATCAGCTGGGCTATTTATTAGCAGATCTTCAAGGCTTGGATCACCTCATGATTTCATAAAGGTGTTGTGGAGTTGGGCAGTCTCCTCAAGTCTCTGTCCAAGTAAATCTGCACCAATATCAGTAAAAGTCTCCTAGGCTATTTTCTAAGTCTTCCTAATAGAGTAATTGATAAGTATCACTGATTGATTTTCCTTCTGCATTGTAGTAGAACAACCTATATAAAAAAAAAGATTTTTTTTTAATAAGAAGTTATAAAAATCTCTTATTTATAGAGGTAACATTTGGGAATTTTGGCATACTGAGATGTAACTGTTTTTCATGTTATCAACCGTCGTTGTCCTCTCTCAAAAATGACTGAGTAAGACTTTTTGTGGTCACCCATTCTATCCTCCTTCCTAGGGATGGTATCTATGTCCGTGTCTCACCTGACTGCCATCCATCTATCTACAGTCTCCTTAAGGCATCTGTCATCTTCCTGCATACGTGCCTAGCATGCTGCCATCAGCCTCTAGGAAATGACTCTCTCCTGATATTCCTGATATGCTAGCAAAGGACTTCTCTCTCACTCACTCTCTTTTTACCTTTTTTTCTTTTTTCTATTTTTTTTTTCCATTTCAGATCCATGGAAACACCACATATCAGGGGTATCAGAGCTTAAGGCTTAAGGGTTTTTTTTTCCCCTTTTAGATTTGTACAAAATGAATTTAACTTGGAAGAAAGCTGTAGATGTGAAGTTGCTTTTCTCTCCTCTCTTTTAAAACAGGAGTAGAAAGAAGGAGAATAGTTCTCTACTTCCAGCTCCTCTCTATAACAGAATTTTGATACTGTACCATACTCATTCCAGGCCAAATGACAATTGTCCTAGTTAGGTCCTTTGGTAATGTATGTGGGAATAGTCCCTTCAGAACTCAGTTGAAGTTTAGACCATGTGAAATCTAATTCTTGATTCAGCTCTCTCTCTGTCACAGCAGCTCTACACTGGCAATAGGCACCACAATAATAATATATTGCATTATTATTTTGCAGCAGTTTGATAATAGAGCTGTCAACAGATCTTCTAGCCTTGCCCAGGGGAATCTTCCTTTCAAGAATTTCCTGATCTTGCCTCTGAAGTTGTTAACTGACCACATGGAGGGGACTAGCAATTTTGTGACCAATCTTGGCACAAAAAAGCTATGTAACAAGACCGCAAAAGAACTGGTTTCTTCTCAACATTGTTATGCAGATAATTTAATCTCTAAAAGTGACAGAGACATCTAATCAAAGTTCTGGTCTTCCTGGGCAAAGTTGCTGTAGCTTAGTTCAAACTATAAGTTACATGAGCTTTTCTGCAGCCTTTGTAGATGTAAGGGGAGGTTTGGGGACAGAAGGGGCTATGTCGAAGGTTTGAGCATGACATCAAGTTGGTGCTGGGCTCATATTTAGACTTATGGCACTAAAGCCTTCAAATGGACAGTTATTCATCTATATTTAAAAATAAAAGTATAAATGTTTTTCTATTAAAACTCAAGGTCTTTTATAATGAGCTGGAAAATAAAGACTAATTTCTTGGGATTCTGTTTGCTTTGAGGCTATGATTATTCTCATCCCAAACCAGGGCAATGCTTTTTGTTCTGTGCCACCTATGTCCCTGCTTCAATCATAAACTAAGACTGAAAAATGAAAATATTAGTAATTGGAAAATCTAATCCCCTGGATATCACCAACCCAATAATCTTAATAAAAATAGGTTTATTACAAACATCGCCTGAACCCTACTGGGAATTATCTTTTCAGAAAAAAACACTCAAAATTCCTCTCAGCTGCTCTCTTGATCAATTGTCCCCCTTGATATTATTAATCATCATACTATATACCTCTTATTCTGAGCATCTTTTTCTGCTTCACATTTTAAACTTCCTTTCCAATTTCTCCTTGTTTGGAAGCTACTGACAGTCTTTTATTGTTCTTTTGGCAGGCCTACTTTTTCTCCTTTTCTGTTTTCAGCGACTTTTCTAAGACGAGTTCACCAAAAGAGAGGGGTATTTCTTAATTAATATTAGATCACATTCTTGTTCTCAGCATTCACACATTTTACTAGAGCTTCTTTGTGACTTTATTTTTGTGTGCAAAATTTGTGTGAATGCTAAACTGCTTCTTGTGATAATACAATCTTCTCTTCATAGCTTCAAAATAGTAGACACAGTGCACACTTCCCCTGCCTTGCCAGTGTGCAGATGTCCTCACTACAGCTCGAATGGTGAGAGGGTCATGCTGTCTCTGTGCCTCTATCCTGTGAGTCCTGGCTATCAACAAGGGAGCTAATTAGTGTCAGTCGTGTTTGTTTGGTGACACCTATATACTAAGAACTAGATTGAGCCTTCTTAAAGATTGCTGGTAGTTGAAGGTCACATAAGAAAATCAATCTCGTCTAGATTTGTAATAACATTTTTGATTTTATAGATTGCTTCATTCTAATAGGCTCACTTGTAATGTCATGTTTTAAAATATTATTCAGTATTTTCTGCTCTTCTACTATTTATTTGTGGTTGTAATTGTCCTTTGAGCTTTTTTCTTTTTTTGCAGTTTTTGCTATTTTTTTTCTGAATCTTTTCTTGTGTGATAGAATCTAACCATGTGATTTACACTATTCTTTTCAGCTTTGCTGAAATTAAATCCTCATTCTGTTGTGCTTCCAAGGAATCTATTTTTAAGTGCCTCCCTAACAAATTGAACTTACAAAGAGAAGATATTGACACTGACATACATGACATGCAATAGCAGCCTCATGGTTCATGCATGCACAGGACATTGTTCTAGTGAGTGATCTTTTGAAGCCAAAGCCAAAATCCCGTCAGGTAGGGATGGGCTGTGCGTGTAGGTAAAGTCACCTGGCAAGCAGCATTTAAGGCTAATTCAGTGTGTGGGCTGAGGCCGCAGCCCCTCATAGGCTGTGCTCCCCAACACCCCATGGGTTCTTTGGCTGTGCACAACTGGTTTCCAGCACAGCTGTGACACCCCTGCGTCAAGCACATGCATTAAGATCTGCTTCTCTTAACAGTGTGTAAAAGCCTGAAAACAACTTAGAACATTTCCCTGAAAAGCAGTACAGCTGAGTACTTAGTTTCCTCGTAACTTTCTTTTAGAGCCACTTTACTGATTTTTCCCCCTACTAATGGATCTGGTACTTTAGAGCTTGCACATGCTACAGTGCTGACAGTGACTGCCTTTTTGCGGGCAGCTATCTTTGTTCTGCTGCACACCTTGTCCTCACCTCTCAGACCATTGACAGACTGTTTGGATTTATGTGCCTCATACTTCTTGGAGGGTTAGAATTCTTTGTACACTTGTTTAGGATAAACTCCATAGAGTTAATAGCTGAATTTTGTTTCACTGGATTATCCCTACATCCCCTCTGAAAAGGGCAGAGGACCGTTTAATGTTCTCCTGTAGTAATATCTCTTTTTATATTGTCTTCATATTTACTATAGGCTATCACATATATCTCCTTGCACAATACGGAGCATCCTTTTTATATAGGCTAATCTTCATATGCTACAAAACTAGTTTGAATGATTGAAATACTTCAGCAGCCATAACCTCCACCCTCTTCTTATTCTCAATTTAGGTAATTCCTAAGGAAAAAGAAATATTATCTTATTTTCTAGCAAATTCTTATCAATACTGTATATTCAAATGGTTATAAAGATAAGCTATTCTTATCTAATGGTTTCTGGGAGTTTAAGATTGTCTCAGCAGGAGTTGCTGAGGGATGAAACTTCTAATGATGATTTAAAGCAGTGAAGTGTGTAGGCTGAAACTGAAATAATTATTGCCGTAACCCTCTAAGCACTCTGAGTTCCTCAAGAGAAAATACTTTGTTCAGAACAGACCCTGAACAACAAAATGCTAAAAAAGTAAAAAAATAATAAAAAAAACCCTTGGAGTAGGATGATAATTTAGAATTAGAATCAGTATAATGTGAGGATGTTCTCAACAACTACTCACAAATGCCTCAGACATCACAATTAAAAAGGAATAATAATTATGGTCCCATTCTAAAGTATGTAATATTCTATTCCATTCAATAAGCCATGAACACTTTAAAACCATCAGTGTAATCCACAAACCTATATTTACAACATTAAACTGGATGTTCTGCCTTTTCAATAACTGTCATCTCATCTCTATTATTTTCACCTCAGACTCTAATTGTTTCTTTTATAGGAGCTAACCTACCAGTGTCCTTGGCAGTACAGTTTATGGCTCATGCATTTACAGTAATTGTTTGGGCAATTTGCCACACAGTATAACAATCTTCACATCACAATCAGTTTTTATAATAAACAGCATTAGTTGTGAAAAAAATACAAGTGATGCATGATTCTTATGGTAGATAAAGGGCACTGAAGATGCCCTTTAGAAAAAGAAAGGAGAATGCTCAAGCCTTGAACTGCTTGAGAAAAATACTAATGTCACAATAGAGCTAATTAATTTGATGGTACAAACAAGAGGGGGAAAGGGCCTTGCATTCATTAGTGTCAATTCCAAATGAGAGCATACTGCTCATAAAAATAATATTCAGCTTCATTTCAGGCAAAATGTGCAGGTAAACAAATCAGAAATAAGTGCCGGTTCCTGCAGTAGCAATGATTTTGCTCCATATCTTTATGAAGGGCCTTTCTTTTAGCTGCAGGATGTTGAAAGCATGGTACAACTTGGCTCCTATGGAGACCATGGGGGTGACCAGCGCTGCTTTAGTGCTTGCTACCCATCTAGCCCTGAAAAACTGAGTGCTTTCCAGCTTGTCTCCAGAAGAAAGAAGTGCTTACACCTAAAGATCTCTTACTGCCTGGGGACTTGCTGCAGGTGTTAGGTGGCCTATCCATTTTACAAGCATCCAGAAGGGAAAGGTCAGGCACTGCTGAGTGGGGAGGTATTTGGTTCACCTCCAACAGGCACTGCCTCCTGTGCTAGAAATTCTCCAGCAGCAGAAAGAGGGCACATGCCCTCGTCTGCCTGTGTAGAAATGGCACAAACATGTGGTCTAAGCCCCCTTAGACAACTGACAACAGACAACTGACAACTCCCACTTGTGCTAGGCCCCATGAAGCACAAAGATGGCTTAAATCCAAGGCTGAACCTCTCCCTCTTGAGCTCCCTTTGCATTCTTTGGCAGCACTAGGCTTTGAGAACAATATTTATAGAGTGTTGGCAGCATATGTGATAAGAAATCTTGGAGAGGTTGTATTATAAGTCTTTTACTTCAACAATTGATAACATGGGCGTCAATTTAAATCATTAAGAGACTTATCTCTGTAGTGAGTTTTGGATGAGCTTTATAAAAGCAAGGAACAAATTTATCTTTATTCATTAAATGTTTAATTCAATATATTAAGTGAAGGAAATTGACTAGAATTAAATATGGAGATTCCAGCACAAGAAATGTCCAAGTGCACACTTCAGAACACACCAGGATCCTTGGTAGATATGAACCTCACTTTTTTGAATTTTGTGCAAAGAAACCGAGACATGATTTTTATCTGATGATTTTTATCCAATCCAACCAAGGTGAGTAGGATGTGTCTTTGGTACTAGTCTCATCAAGATAACAAGATTGAATTTATCCTTATCACTTTTGTATAGTACCAGTCTTTCTTACCTTCTTGAATTTTTCTTCTCCATTAATTTGTTGGGTCAGGATTATTTTCCCTTGTCCCACTAGTACTCTAGCAGAAATACTAGCATAAGTAGAAGACGATGTTAAATGTATTCTTTCCCAATTTCCTGCTTCCTTAGAAATGTATTTTGGTTGCACCTTAGTGGATTTTGAACAAAACTGCATAGAATACTATTGATGTTCACAGTTATTCTGGAAAAGACTGGGACATAAAGTATTTAGTTTCTCTGAAATATTCTTTTTGCTGACTTCTCCAAACTCTTTACAGGCTTTCTGTTTCAAATGTGCTTGTAATTTTGTTTTTAAAATATTTTGGCTCATTCTTCGAAAAATAATTTAGTATTTTCTGTTATATTTCCTTTTGATGTATTATTTGTTGCTTATGGTTTAAAAGCAACACATCAAACCAATAGCCCTTCCTTCCAATCTCCTTCAGTTCTCTAAGGATTCAGTCTGAAGGTCTCTGTCTCCAGTGACATCTCAGTTCTGACCACTTATCTACACTAATTTACTTTTTGCTCTTCTCAGTCTCATTAAATGATACTGAAATATTTAACTATTTCTTTTCAACTATCTCATTCTTTTTCATTATATCACAGTGACATCATTCTTCAGCAAGGCTAGTTATTTTCAATTCTAGATCCAAAAGCAGTAGATGTATTAAAGACTGCTGCTCCTTTAGAGTACCCTTAGAGTACTAGTTAAACCTGTTTAACTAGAAATTAAAATTGAATTGCTGCCTGGATAGCTACTGGTTCTTGACAGTTTCTCTCATGAAGACATTTTAGCTTCAATTCAACTTCAGGAAAAACAACAACAACAATAACAACAACAACAGCACAGCAAGAAAGATTCTGTGAGAGTCTAATCCTTTCTTGATATGTGAGTAAAATTAGATTTTCTATATTATACATATTTTTACATAAATATTTGAGAAATATATTCTTTTAATATCTTAATTTCTGTTTACATGAAAAATTTCAGACTAAATAAAAGATGCACATATTTTAAATATGAGGTAGTTTAAAATTGCTTATATTGTATTAATTTCAAGAACTTTACCGGTACATTTCTATCATTCTATATTTTATGTTCCAACAGTTTTAGTCTTTTGACACACTCTGCCAATTAAATACTTCCTGTTTCAGATATTATCATAAATGAATGTAACATACAGCAGTGTGAATTGTGTTACAAGGTATACAAACATGCAGTGACAACTTCTGCCAAAATTATATGAATTAAAATCACAACAAGCTATAACAGATCCACCCTGTATGAAGAGATTATTAGCTTCTGGATGTAGACCTAAATCCATTTCACAGCCAACCAATGCAGCTGCTATGCTATGGTGGTTTGTACATATGAAAAAGTACCTCTTGAAGCATCCAGTAGCGTAGCAATGTATGAAATAGGTCTGGATTGGAACTCCAGGATCATAAAATCTTTTCCCTGACAGTCCAAGGGAAACATATTGGATAATTCAACCCATTTGTAATCATATATTTCAAATATGTTCACTCTAAAGTCTCTTCAGTTTTTTCTTCCTGCTTTCTGCACAAACAAACAAGCAAAATTTCCAGGATTACTTTTCTACTGCATACAAATCTTTCTTTAAATTTCTACTCAGATATTTTTGTGAACCATTTCTAGTAAAATACTAGAAGAGTTCTGCTCTTTAATGTCTTTTCTCCCTTTTCAATACTTATCCCTTTCATGTTTTATACTGGACATTTATTTCCCTTCTCAGATTTTATTTTGCTGCTCTAAAAATAGGAATACTTATTTTGTCTCCTCAGCTAAGATAGATTTTTCATTTCCCCAGTCTTCATATAGTCTTCTGCACCTGTTCCAGTTTGAAATAATATTTCTTGATCATTGTATACAAATGCTCCAGAAGAGTTCTCTGGAGAGCCAGGTACTTTAACCTGAATGTTTCCTGAACATTTTTTTTATTAACCATACTTCATTTGACATATTACTGCAGAATGCAGTTTGCCTTTGCACCATGTGCAGCTCAAAATGGTGGCTTGCAAATGGTGTCCAATAAAAAAAACAAAGACTTTTCTTGCTCATCTACTTCTTTGAAAGACCTCATTTTATAGTAGAGACTCTTTCTAGTCCCTAAATGTATGACTTAACACTTTATAATTTTTATTTTCATCCCATATCTAGTCTGATCCTCCAGGCCACCCTTTTCTTTCAATCCTCCTCTGTGTTGGTGATGCCTCCCAAATTCATATTTTCCACAAACTTAATTTAACTTTTGTGCCATAATCTTTAATAAAATTACTAAGTAAGTCTGATCACAAGATCAGTCTGTATGAATTCCACCGTGATGTCTACTCAGCTCAACAGCTCCATTCAGACCAGCTCACAGAACTTCTCCTAGCAGAGAGCTCCTTGCCCGCCTCAGCACTCTAGCACTAATCTCCCTCTTCTCCAGTTTAATTAATAAATTTCCCAGGTGGCTGCATTGCAAATGCTTTAATGAAGTCCAGATAGAATAGATAACTGATTTTTAGACAAGGGAAATACAGTAATTTTGTCAAAGAAAGTTACTATCAGGTGAGCTTGGCTAGATAGGCTTAGATAGGCTTATGAATCTATTTTATTTAAAAAGCATGATTCCAAAGTCTTATTGTATCCCTACCCATTCTAAAGTCAAGGTTATGTTTTCATTAGCTATTTTTTTTTATTATTGTTATTTTCTACATTTAAGCTTGATTTTTTTTTCTACACTTGGGATGCAAATTGTACCTTATTTTGGGACTTCAGAGCTCATTCACATGATATCTATCAACTTTTCAGTTCTTTCAGTTTTACTAAACAGTACTCAAAGCTCACATTTGTTCCTCTTACATGCTAAGTTGTAGTCATAACCTATTTCATTTTACTTTCTATTTTATCACTCAGTCCAAATGAATGGTAGTTCCATCCAATGGATCCAATGAATCATGAGCTTAAATATTTTTTGAACTTAGTAGAAATTCTTAAATTTCTAATGTACTTTATGAAGATGCATTCTATTTGTCTGAATGAGAAAAGGCAACTATATATACAGGTATACAGGTATTTATGTTGGAAGAGTGTGCATTTTTCTAGCTCAAATCATCAGAATATAAAGATTCACTTACTTAGAAAAAATAAAAACAAACATTTTAAGACTGAAGAGAAATTTTGTATCTCTCAGTACCCAATACAGGCTCATTTAGATACCCTTCTCCAAACACAATGATCATTAATTAAAAACAAAGTAAATCAAAAGATGAGTTAAAATTATTGATAAAAAAATCTGGCTAATGGAATTTTAATTCTGATCTAGGAACTTTGCAGAGAAATAAGGAGAAAAAACAGTAAGACAAAAACCTTACTGATTGGACAAACACTTTACATAGACTGCAGGGAGGAAAGGATGCAGTGGAAAGCAATGTGATCAGATGTTTTGGTAGTAGAGATTTTTGCTATGTAATTTTCAGTGCTTGGTGAAAGGGCTAATATCTAAGGCTTATCTGCAGACTGCATCCCTACTCAAAATGCTTTGAACTACTTTAGGGATTTAGGATATGCTTGTATATATTGCAAGAAAAAAAAGAATGACATCTGAGTTCAAGTTATACTGAATATAAGTTGTAAAAGACAAGTGGTGAAACAGAGTTACAAAATAGTCTTATAAGATACTGCTAAAACATGGTCTAAATTGCTTTTATTTTTCTTCTTCTATAAAGGAAAATATATAATTGTAAATGAATTTTAAAGATGGTGATTACAAGTAGAATGCAAAATACATTGTTATTTTTTCTTCATCATCTTATAGTGAGGATATATAAACCTCGACAGTCTTTCAGTTATGGTATTGAAATTGTACAATTGTGTGTCAAATATTTCATGCTTCAAGACATAGATGTATATATGAGACTATTGTGCATGATTGCATCAACCTGTAGGTTCAGCATCTTCATAGCACCATATGAAGGCAGTCCTGGTAAGTGACTTTGTTTTATGTACATTGAGATTCTCAAAGACTGCAATGACAATATCCTCAATTTAGGTTAATTTTAGATTTCCTGCTAGAATAATTATATAAGGACAGATATCTCTGATATAGATGTGAAATAAAGAAATAGCTGTTACACTGAAGTGAAATTGAGGTGCTGAGGTCATACATTACATGCCAGATAAATCCCTAGCCATTTACCATGGATACTTCACTGCGTACATTCCAATTTGAATTTTGGTTCACAATGTGGAATTCACTTTAGATAATTTTAGTAATCTGAAACTGAATTTCTGAGGCAGCCACTGCAGGTTCCTGTTGTAGTCAGTCTTGTGTCGAGAAAGAGAAACACCTTGAAGGATGTTTAATTCCATCTCACTGGTGACGTCTGGGACAGATGGAGCAATTCTCTGTTTTGAAATGTTATTCTTCCTCTGCTGATAGAGAGAATCTGCAAGACTGCCTTAAGCATAGGTGCTTAGAAAGGTGAAGTTAGATAAGAGGGATCTCTTCTTTACCACAAGGATCCAGTTCTAAGCACTTTTGTCCTTGTCCATTTAAAGAATTATAGAATAGATGCTCCTCCCTGGCACCCTTACTTAAGTGTTTTCTGGGCAGTGTGGACAGCATACATGTTCTTTAGAAGCATTGTTTCCTACCTTTTACATCAGCAGACTTTTTTTTTCTTTTTTTTAATATTTGAATATATGTCACTGTTCAAGAAAGATTTTGGTGTCAAGGAGGAGAGTGCAATTAGCTGAAACATTTCCCCTAAGGGAGGGGTTATCTGGAGACCCAGATTCAAAGACAGTGTCTATATTTTGCACTAAGCAGCAGTTTATCAAAAATAGAAAATAATCATTGAGCAGGAAATAATCAGAGGGAAGAGAGTCCAGAATCTTTTTTTTCAAGGAATGAAGAGTGAATTAAAGAGTCAGGCTCTTGCTTGGATATCCAGTTGCAAGAGGAGTAGGCAAAATGTTCCCTCCAATTTCTCCTGAAACAGTCTGCACCCTGGTAATTTGTGCACTATTGGGATATGTGTACAGTGTGATTTTCAGCCTCCTCAGCTTGTGATAGAAATTGAGTGTGCCCCGCTACATCTTGGATGAGAGTTCCAGCTACTAGTAGACTATTAAATAAAATACAGGCATCAAGGGCTCTCCTCCTGGGAATGTTGGTTGCAAGAAGCAAGAGGATCTATCTCCGTTCTTGTAATGAGCAGACGAGAGCCCCTTCCAGCAGCAAAGGAGTCCAGGCTTAGTTCCCTTGAGTTGTATCTACTTGACTGAAAGCTGCAGGTGGCCGGGTACATTCAAAGAACCGCTGTTCACAACCTTGGCTCCTAACTCAAGGCTTTTGCAGATACACTTTTAAGCACCTAGGTGCTTTACTGTTTCTGTCTCACAGTTATGGCCCCAAACTAGTCAGTGTCTAGGCTTATGAAAGCAGGTGGATGAAAAAGGTGCAATGGTGCAGAACAAAACCAGAGAGCAGATGTAACACTGAAATAAGAATTTGTACAATGCAAGAAATGAATGGTGACGGACAAAAAATAAGCAGTGATGATCTGCCTTATAAATCCACAGGTCTACCACTAATCAGGCCTTGCTCTGCCAGCCTTTTGAAAATGAAATGCAGATTAGCTGCTGATGGCAACTGCTGGCAGAGAAAAGTACAGCGTGGTGCGAGTAGGAGAGTGAGAACTGTGTGGAGGCCATCCATTTAGCAGAATTCAGTAGAGACATTCATATGGATATCAAGAATATTCAGCATTATCATAATTAATGGTGAAAAAGAACTGTGGAAAGGATGTTAAATCTTGTGCTTCAAGGACAGATTGTAACAACAAAAGACCAAGTGGAAGCTTAATAAGGCAGTGTAGATTACCCCATATCTTTTGCTACAAGAACTTTACATTTTGCTCTGAAGTATCTGATGGTGGCCGGTGTCGGAGATCAGATACTGGACTGGATGGATCTGCTGTCTGCTTTTGTCTGATAACTCAGCTTATAAAGGCTGGCTTTTAAAAAGTTGGTGACAGTCGATGTCTGGATTCTTTTAACAATGTATAAATTTAGCATCCTCCTTCTGAATTAAGCATTTTGGGTGACAGAGTTAATGTTATATCAATTTGAAGAAAGAAATCAGGATAAAATAGAAAAGGAAAAGATTAATATTTGAAAATTAGTAACACAGATGGACGGCTGGTTCAAAAATGCATAAATTAAGACTGACAAAAAGAATCCTTCTCATTGGGAGGGAATTATGAAAGATATAATAATTTACATTTTACATAAGTGACATTCCTTTTACATTTTTCCCTTTTTTTTACTAAAGGTTACACGCCTATAAGCACACAATTCAAAGGGCTATTGCTTTGCATTGATATCGCTGAGGACTGTCAGCACTCAGCATCTCCCTTCAGGTGGTTGTCTTTTAGGACCTGGCCTTTGTGTTCAAAGGCAGCAAAGCAACAGAAAAAAAAATGCACTGGCTGCAGGGAAGCAGGATTCATTCCTACCGGACAGACATAGCTTAGCAACAGGGTTTATTCTGTGTACATGCAGCAAGACTCTTTTGATTTATTTCAAGTAACAAAGATGTCTTTTTTCTATGATCTCTGTATACACACAATTTTTTGAAAAATATAAGCAGCAGAGATAGTCTCCCAAACACATATATCCTTCCAGACCCTTGCCTGACCCCAAAGTTATACTCTTCTGTCACTGACCCATCCAATCACCTTTGTGTTGCTTTCTGAGCAAAGGCCTGAGAAAATCCATCACCTTTGCAATGTTATCTGAAGGTCAGCACATTTTCATTTTCTGGGCTAATTCTTTCTTTGACTAGGTCTTAATATCAGGTCATTTAAACAAGCTCTGTTTACGAAAGTTGCTACCTTCAGAATTTCAAATAGTATTCAAAATTTTGTGTAATTAATTAGCTGTCTTTATACCTAAGTCTAAAAGAAATTAGAACAATAATTTCTGCAGAATAACACAAATTTATTTTTGTTTAACAGCAAAGAAGAAATATTGGTAACCTCTGACAATGGCATATGGAATAATTCAAGGACTTCAGGTACGGCACACAGTTTAATTGCTTCTTCCTTTCTGCACATGTTAATTATAAAGATATTGTAACAAACAACCTCATAGAAAATACTCAAGTATATTTTTGTTAAATTTTCAGAAACAAACATCCCAGAAATTGTTTATACAGAAGTGGAAGACAAAGACACTGAGCCAGCTAATGAAAATGTAAAAGGTAAAAATGCAGAATACAACCGAGGTGATCATGGAGATGATGAAAAAGAATTAGAGTTACTGGTAAGTGTTATACAATTATATCTACAGTATTAAATGATATGAATCCATTTACGCTTCAAAGCTGGTGAAATGCCCCCTTTTAAGAGAGCTGACTGATGTACTAATTTACAAATGTAAAGCGTTGGTCTGTACTTTCGTTGAATCTCTAACTGATTCAACAATAGAAGGTGCTTTGATTTCAGTATACTGCCTCAACTTTTGCTGGTCTTAAATTAATGACTTCTCTCTTTCAGTTCTTTACCAGAGGCTCTAAGTGACAGTTTGAAGGCATTAGAAGAGTAACATTTCAAAAATCTCTCTTCTAGGTGGACATATTCTTACATAAATGCTTTATATTTGGCAAAAAAATCTTACATTTATGGCAGTGTTAGCCTTTTGGATTTTTCAAAGGATAACAATATAATGTGCTATATGAAGAAAATAAATATATATATATTTATACAGCACATTTTTCTAAATCAGTATTTGGCATTAAATTTGTTACAATAAATTTCACACAGTGAATGTTCAATCTATTTGGATTTGTGTGTGTGTGTGTGTGTGTGTGTGGTTTGCATTTTTCAGTATGAAAGAAAAAATGGCAATAAATGAGACACAGCAATCTATTATTCTCAGTGTCTATTCTCAGCTCATATCATTTGAGTGCATGGATTCATAATCATAGATTATAATAGCTATCACCTGTGAAAATGTGAACGCTGAATCAGACAGGAGAGGAAGATGAGAACCATTCTTTTTTTCTTCTTGATAGAGAGAGAAAGAAAAAAAAATTCTCTTACTTAAATATAAAATTTTCTTGTCTTTTACTTGAAGAAAGTTCAGAATTTTTACCAATTGTGGGAGCTTTTACTGCCTGAAAGTCAACATCTCCATTTTTTTCAATGGTAAAACATAGAACAGAGGACCTCTAAAATCACTTGTTTTTTTTTCTCAGTCCACCCTGCTACAAAAAGCAGGATCAAGTATAACTATTTGTTTATCAATTGCCAGGGTTGTCCTTACATTAAATGAAGGGGGAGCTATAATTTAGATGTTAATTTGCACTATGCACTCTTTAATGAATTAAACAATGAGGGCTTATAATAGAGGGAAATAAAACCGAATCTTTGAAACACACAGGCATTGGCTCACAAGACAGCTGTGCAGTTGACAAGTAACATGAGCCTTATGTGAGAAGAAGGGGAAATCGTAAGATTTGCATATAATTATTGAGATCATGCAAATGTCAGTTATGAGGAGGGGAAAAAAACACAGGCATCTCACTGTTAAATCCTGACAGTTGGCATCACCGAAGAACTCAAATACACTTGAGCACTGGTTGGCAGAGGGTCATTAAAACAGAATTTGCAGAGACATTAGCTCCCTCACTTTTCTTTGAGTGACGTTTTACTATTAATAGTTTGCAGAAGCTTTGCAGAAAACATATTAATAAGAGAAACTGTAATGGGGGTATCTACAGCAAGTGCAAATGTATAAAAGTGTGCCCAAGAAGCTAGCCTCTAATTGATCAGCTAGTGCTATCACTGTGGCTATGCTAAAGTGAGAGAGAATGCAATGACAAGCAGGCATGGCTGAATAATACAATATGATATTTGAGAGCTGGGAGGGAGAGTGATTAGTTTCTGGCCTTTTACTTCACTAATCTCATTTCCAACTCATGTCTTACCAGATTGTCTAAAAACAGTCTGATTTGAAGCCTGTAAAATAGTCCCTGAGAGAAATGAAGCAAAGATAATCCTTACAGTATTTGTCAGTGTGAAATGTGTCTTTGTTTTACTGGACAATACTGTACGTTACCAGGCTTTGATGTATGGTATCAATGCCCTGACTTAGACATCCCCCTGCACCCCTCCCCACACCCGCTTCTTCTTCCCAAACCTAGAACCGAATGTGTAGAGAATGAATTAACCTCCCTTTAGGTGAATATTCTCTTAAGATTTAATTTGTATAAAATGCACTAGCAGCTTACTGAACTCATGAATAAAAAGACAGGGTTATGAATTCTGCTTTATTTCCTATTCTTTTCAGTACCAACATAAAGCTCATTACCTATGTTAAAAAACACAAACAATGCAAATTTTGCAAATAGTTTGGAACACATTTCTATAAAAGATTTGTTACTAAAAACAAAACTTCCCATCACGAAATCCTGCCCCATTCATTTAGCATGTTTTTGTGAAGTGTTTTTTGATCATTCTTTTCTATTCTTTTGTTTCAGCTAAATCAGCACTTCACAGGAGAGAGAGGTACCTCTTCCAGAGATGAAAGGAATTTATACACAACAGAACCAGTTAATTTTACAAATGAAACTGAAGGATTGGAGAGAAAGCTAACCTATATAGAAACAAGCAGTGACTTGCTGAGGCACCCTGTGCCTATCAGTTCCTTGTCTGAAAATACTTCACAAGAGATAGAAGAAAAATTAAATGATAACAGAAAGTATTCCGTAAGAGATTATAACAGTCAGTCGTCAGTAAAGGAAGTTACTGCTGGGTCTGTAAACAGCACCAAGCAGTCTTTGGAATCTACTGATGCCAGTGAAACCCTTTCATCGGCAAAATATCGTCCCAGAACAAAGCAGAATGAGGCTACCAATATTACAACTACTGTCTCAAGCTGGCAAGGAGAGAGCTACACAGATATTTCAAAAGTTGAAACAGAAAGCGCCTCAGGAAGCAAGATGATGGAGAGGTTATTCATCAGTGAGGATGCTGCCGATCCCTCCGAAGAGGCCCGTGAAATGAATCCAGAAACCTTTTCTTCAGAGCATGATGAATCAGTGCAATTAAATGTGTGCATAACAGAAACGCTGGATGGCAATGCTAATCCAGCTCCAGAGCACCAGGCGATGCAAATGCCTCACCAAACTCTGGATTCATCGTTGTCAGATGCTGACAAAAATGAAGGAAAAATCAAGATGGCTGAAAGCAGAGTTTGGGATCATTTGAGAGGAGATTTATATGCAGACAATTTGGCACATTCTGATGTCTCAAGAGATGCCACAAAAAGCCAATATACCCGCAGAAAAGAAGTCGGTGAAATGTCCCAGAACTATAACACAGAGACAGAAAAAGAGAAGAGAGTCATCGAAGTAGCAGACTTAGCACTAATCGGAGAGGAAGAAGTACCCATGCCTTTTAACTCATATAGAAAACATACTGCTGAAACGCTCAACATAACATTTCTGTCAACTGAAGACAACCACTGTGTACCCAGACCTGCACAAACAGATTCTCTGACTTCCTCTCCAGCTGAGGAAAGAAGACCTGAAGACACTCAGGAACATAGAGGATTCACAAGGTTAAAAGATAGAGGAAAGTCAGACAACAAAAATCAAGGGAGAATGATAGAAAAGGAAAGTGAATCAAACATACTGGAACAGATAAGGGAGCAAACAGACAGTGAGGTTAGGTGGGGTATGAGCAGTAATACAGGGTTTCTGAATACTGCTTCCACAAAAGAATTGTTTACCTGCCAAGAGACACAGAGTTGTGAAAAGTCTTCTGTCTCTGAGCATGGTATTACAGGGAAAGCAGAGGCAGGTACAGCTTATATAATTAAAACAACATCAGAAAGTGCTCCAGAAAAAATGTCTGCCAGTGAAAAAGCGGTAATTGCTAAGCTACCTCAAGAGACTGCACTAAGTGACAGGCCCACAGAGGAAAAGGAAACAGCGTTTGATACACATGAAGGGAGAAATGATGGTTCACATTATGCTCTTTGTCAACTCAACACAGTGGGTGTATTATATGACACTGAATTTGAAAAGGAATCAGTTTTAGATATTTATAATGCACGCGTACATGAAACACTGCAAGGAGAAACGATGTCTGTATGCAATAGCAAGGAAAAACTTGCCAAAGCAGAGCCAGACATTGGCAATATTCTGCCTGTAGAGCAAACGGCAAGGGCTTCTGCTTCAGCAAAGAAGGAAGCTTCGGGGCAAGGTTTTTATTCAGAAGAAGCCTCTAAATATCCCCTGAGTGTCCAGAAGCATCTATACAGCAAGGAGGCAAAAGAGCGCAAGGAGGAAAGCTATGCTGGAACACTTTTTGACCTTCAAGGTGCTAACCTTGAAACAAAAATGCCATCTTCTGGGGCAAATGCTGTACCCATTTACCATTTTAAAAGCTCTTTTGTGACAGCTTCTGCAGAGTCCGCTGAGGCAGGAGAGCATCCATACAGAGACTTTGAATTTGCAGCCATTGACAAGGCTGCTGCTGAGTCAGGATATGATTCAAGTCTACGAAATGAAATGACATGTATTAATAAAATCTACTCTCCTGAAGCTGAAAGAAAAGAAGTTCCTTCCAGTTCAGACATAAAGTTCTCTAGAGAAGGTAGAGGGAGGAATATAGGTCAATGTTTCCATCAAGCAGAGTTCAAACGAGAGAATTCATTAAGGCCAGGAGTTTTAATTAGTGAACCTACTCAAGAAGTTGAAGGGGCAGGCTCTGAATTTGACAGTTTGATAACTGAGGGGAATACACTGAACTGGCTTGATGACACAGAGGATGAAAAACAGCATATTTCTGAATCTGCAGCTATTTCTCACCAGAAGAGTGAAGAACATGAAATATCTAGTGAGTCTTCAGCTTTAAAACATATTGGCTACAAAATCTGTTGTTTCTTTTTCTTTCTTATATTTGCTGGAACACTCTACCACTATGATTTAATGGTTTGTCTTGCACTCTACCTGTTCTCCCTGTACTGGCTATACTGGGAAGGCGCAAGAAGCAAAGAGGCTGTCAAGAAGGAATAACACTGATTATCAGAGGTGCTTAAGATCCATTGCCAATAGTCTCCAGCTTCTCCAAAACATTTTCACTGTTAAAGAGCTTCTTCATGGTTAGAACCAAAGCAAGTTTTCCACTGAAACATCTTTTTAAAAAGATTACGTATGAAACTTGAGCTTTCATATGAGTAATTATTCTATATAGGACCATTATGTTTGGATCATTAAATACCTATACGAATATGAGATCTGAAGCACGTCAAGTTAAAATGAAGTACAGCTGTTGCTTCTTAGCAGACTATGAAGATGCAATGCTTCATATCTCTTTAGCACTTAAAAACATCATTTTTCTGCATTAATTTCTTTTGCAGTAAAGCTTCATATTTTTCTGGGAGGTTTTCTAAGGGTTTGTGTAGTAGATGACAACACAAGGAATGGCACTGTAACTAACAGTATTTTGATACTGACATTGCAATTCATCTGTCAGTATAATTAACCAATATACTAAGAAATATGAAATCTGTAGATAGCTTTTTTTCAAAATTTTATTTTGTTTTTCTGAGTTAGTGCTCCAGTGATACCCGTAGTTGAAAAATGTAAGGCTTTAGCTCCAGGAACACCATATAACTTTTTAAATGTAATTGTGTAGCAGAATAAACTTGCTGTTTCCACCCTGAAGAGCTGAAATAGATGGAAGGCCACAGCCACAAGCCTCCTACCATTCATTCTCTTGCACAAACATATCTGGGTTTTGTAAATGAAGGCTATGTAATGTGATTGAGAGTTTTCTGAACTATTATTCCACACAAATGCTTTGAACGATATTTTTTCACCTGTGTTGCTCCAGCATATCTACAAAGCTTTAAATAAATATTACAAAGGAGTGCTACGACTGTGTTGAACATCTCTGGATTAGGCATATTGATTTTATTCTATAGCTTGTGACCAAGACCTAACCAAACGCTAAGTGAAAGCACAGGACATTAGTCAGTCTGGTTTTCAGTAAGTCTACCTTGTGCATTTTTGGGTGAGGCAGAACAGTTCAGTCCCTGCTCTAACAAGTACACAGAGATTGTGCATAGCAGGTGTCCCCTGTGGCAGGCATGTGAGAAGATCTTCTGCTCCACTGCCACTTGAGTTCCGTGTATGGTCGTTGCTTAAGTCTATTAGAAAGGAAAGGAGATGGACATTTTCTGGATGATGGTCAGAAAGACCATCATAGGCCATACTAAAAGAGGTAGCACAGCTACGCAATGTTACCAAAGCCCTAGAATTTAAGAAGAATAAAAAATTGATTAAAGCCATATTTGTTTCCCTCTTTTCAGCTCATTACTTCCAGTATGAACTGTCATGTTGACTTGACTGCAGTATATGATTGAAACTGCCAGGTTATTTGATTGTTATTTTAGATCGGAAATAATTTGTTTAAATTCAGCTTAAAACTTAGGTACAGTTTCCGAATGTTAGGAGACTGATGCAGGGGAGACCTCAGCAACCCTTTTAACCAGGAGGGCAAAACTTCGGAGCATCGTGGAAATGATGCGGTCAGTGCTTTGAGCAAACGTGTGGATGGCCCATTGCTGGTATGTGTGCGATGGCTGAAGATCTGGAAAAGTTTTTACAGCAATTCACACATGAATTACAGTGCAGAGCTAGGTGTCTAGGAGCTAAATGTTCCCTGAAGTAAAGAAATTCAAAAGGCATTTGAAACTAGATCCAACAAAAAGTTAAATTTAGACTTAAAGCAAGTCTGAGGTAGAAACTATGTCAAGTCCAAAATAATAATAAATCTTTAACTAGAGACCAGAGACTAGGTGCTGGAAGTACCTGGCCATATGCAATGCACACCAGATCTTTCAAATAGCATGACATTCCCTTAACTTTGGAAGTTCACTCTCAGCATTTGACATGTCCCCAGCTTAAGTGGTTCAGCATTTAAGTCTCACTGGGGCATAGAACTAGGTATTGCTTCACTTACCAGTACAGTGGGAGTTCTCAGGTGGTATCTAATATATTCTGACAGGATCAAGGTCCTCACTTAGAGGGCTGCAAAGGTGAAGAAAGCACACTGCATCTGCTCTGCTGAAACTGTCACTGTGCAGTCAAGTACATGACTCCCGGGGCTGGAAAGAACAAGCACATAAGACACATTATAGTCTGATAGTCAAAACAATCATGCCAGAAAGAAGAAGCTTTACATATAGTTCCCAGTTCAGAGCTTTTTCTTTTCAGTCTAATTACTCTATAACTATTTCAAATGAAATTCACAAAATTCAGCATGTGGACCAAAACACAGATTCCTGTCCTGTTAATAAATGCTCTAACCACTGAAGTGCAAGATTAAAACCCACGGTTAAATATCCTAAGCTAGGGAATTTATTAAACCTAGGCCTTTCATCTGGTAGTATATACTTTAACAATGGTTAAGATTATTGTTATTTTCAGGAGAATTCTCTTCCTCAGGACTTGGAATTATCTCTATGCACAGGGAGACTCTACCTTCCTCTGTGATTTAGATAGTCGTAAGTGGATCCATGCTCAAAATAATAGCTATTTGGCTTTCCATTTAGAGTTCAATAGACTTTTAATTGGCAACTCATATCCCAGGAGAATTTTATTCTCTGGTAGATTTGGTCCTAAAAGAGGAAGGGTGTAGACTTCTGCAATGTCTGTTTTTTTGGAGAAATCTAAGTCCTCTGCCAGATCTTGTATAAATGATTAAGCAGCTGAGGTAGCTAAATAACTTGAATATTTTGGGCACAGGCCTTATTGCAAGCAGAAGTGATGAATAGCCCAGCCACTACGGAATGGGCTAGGTTACCCAATAACTCCAAAAAAATTCACAGTTTGGGGAAGTTCTTGATCTTTGCTCTTTTTGGCCTGGTAGCGAGGTTATCCTAGAACCATGGGAACATGATGTGGTGGCCCTGTGAATGTGGTTTCTCTCATTTATTTCAACTCATAATATGTTGTCAGTTGTCAAAGATTCAGCTCAAATGATTGGACAGCAAGAAAAGTGATGAAGGATAACTAAAGGACCCAAGATTACAGGTGGAAAAAAAGTCATTGGGATGAATGTAAGTCAGTCTCTGAAAAAATGGACAAAAACATCTTATGGAGAGCCCAGGGGAAGCATAGGGACTGAAAAAAAGCAGATAACAGAGAATACCTATTAATATAGACATTCAGTCAAATTTCTAAAAAGGTTTATCATAATCAGTTTATGATAAAAGGTTTATCTAATTCTTTTTAAAAAGGTTTATCATTATCATAATCATAAATATCAGCTGAAACTAATACAAGTTGCTTCAATGTCTACAGACAGCTTGTTACAAATAGCTTTTTCCTATTCCAGTAGATTGAATGCATCGATCTGACAGTTTATCATGTATTGCCATTCATAATTGAAATTTGAGGTAAATATTTGAATGTTATAAAGAGCATATTTCGTCCATATACAAGTGGAATACTGTTAGCATTTCTCAGATTTTGAATTGGATTTCTTGTATATTTAAGATATATAGTCAGTGTATTGTACCTTTGATTGCAAAACAGGACTCTAGACTAATCTGTGAGCACAGGTGCCCTATCTTTTAAGTACTTATGTACTTAAAATTACAAAGCAAATCATTTTATCTTCTTTTTTTTTATTTATCATTTGATAAGCTGTCTGTGAAAAATCCTCTTACTTTGTTTGTGGTATGAAAACAGCACTTTTATAACACTGGCAAAATATTCAACTTTTTACTTATTTCACAGAATAAATGGTATGTTGCATTTTTGCAGTAGTTCACATTTAACTTGCCCAGTAGGCCTCAGTAATATATTTTTGGTTACAACTTTGATTTCTAGTAATAGTTATTTCTTCAGACTACAAAAAAAGAGAAGTATGAGTCTGCAGCCGGTGGCCTCAAAAGGCTCAGCTCTGATGTAATATAAAGACCGAAAATAATACTGTGAGAAAAGGCTTGCTTGGATTACTTCAGATCTGTCAGGTAAGGTATGATGTCCCCTAGTTGTTTTCTGAACTGTATGTGTAACAAAAAAGTAATTTTTTTACTGCAGCATCTCTAAGTTTTTGAATTGACTTAACTCTGAATTTAGGGGAAGGAGGAGAAGAGTGGGAGGGAAGCTCTGTATCCACATAGCTAGTTAGAAGACAGTGAGAACAAGCTACATCATTAATGTCCAAAATATCTGATGCTGGTAAGAGTTGGCTGCTCCTTATCTATCAGCAACTTTTGATTTGATGCTACGTGGACTGCAAAAACAATCCACAGTCTTTTAAAGGTATATTTAATGGTGGAAATGAAAGACAAGGAAGACAGAGCATGAACTAAATGCACAGAGGAAGATTAATATGATAATGTTCTGTGTTAGCCTACTAAATTTTTGGTCCCTAAGTCATATGTGTGCCTCTGAATTAACATCTAAGTACTCTAGTTATCAAACCTATAAATGTGAATCAAAATAGACAAAATTTTCAATAGGGAGTTACCCAAGTTATCTAATAGCAAATACTGATGGTAGTCTTGGGTCTTACATTCTCTTTCTGTAAGAAGAATTAGATGCTTTGCCATTAGATGTCATTAAGTGGCAGGAAAATGCCTTTGTCAGATTAGATTTCAGATTTACAGCCCCTTTTGTGCATTGGCATACCTTGTGCTGTTGCCTTCAGAGACAGAACATTTTGTAGAAAACAATCCCAGCGTTTTGTGGCTGAAGAAAGGAAAAGTTTAACCCTTTAAATTAGGGACTGGGACATTCATCTAAGACAGGGAATTTGTATATATTCCATTTCCAGGAGCAGTCTGTGCTTTTTATGTGAAATTCTAATTAGATAAAAAAACTAACAAACAAAAAATAGGAACCTTCATATCAAGATAACCTTAACTCGGTTATCTTCTTCATTATCTATAAAATTACTCTTCCAGCCTTATTCTAGTGCCTCTTGAATCTTTTAGTTCTGGAATCTTTTCTAGAATCTTTTAGTACTGGAAAATTGTTTTGGATATGAAAGTATCATACGAAAGGGGATATCATCTCCAGTGGCTGAGCTGCATGTGTGTGTTAAGTAACTCAAATCCATAACTGCATATTGAAATCAAGCCTTTCCTGATCAAGCACAGGCAGTATTGGTCTGCTGAGTTACACATACTGGACCAAAGAAATTGACAAGTAAAATATCCATATGTCTAAAAAAACAAATTTTTGTGGATTCCTCTCTTAGACTTACATATATGCTTAAATTTCTATGTTGTTCCATTTTAGGCACCAATAGTACTTTCACAAAAGCTGCTATTCCTAAGAGCTCAGCTGAATCCACCAAAGACTATGTGAAGAGCTATAGGGATGCATGGATAGCAAAGGGACTCAAGATGTTTTATTGACTTTGGAGGTCTTGATGTAGCTGAAGGTGCAGAACTGATGGCATAATGTTTGAGTAAGGACAAGAGGAGTGAATAGATTTTGTGAAAAGGAGTAGATAGATTGAAGGGAAATGGTGTTTTTAATGTTCTAAGCAGAGTTGACATGGGTAAGCTGAGTCTTTTAGTGAGTGAGATATATATGGTACATATGAGATAGCATGTGCATGTGTGTGAATATGTGAGTGGGTGGCATGGGTACAAGGGGGTGGAAAGATGAGGACTAGACTTCAAGGATGAGTGGAGGAGAAATAATGAACAGAACTGCTAATTGGAAAGTTTCTGAACAGCCTTCTCTAAAGACATGACAGTTTAATGAGTTCTGAGTAGGTTGAACAGAAAACATAAATACAGTATTAGCTATATAGATTGAAGAAGGAATAGTTAAAGTATTCGCTAACTTTTATCAAGTAAAACTTTTACTAATTACAATTTAATGGAATTATAGTGGAGAATTTCTTGCCCTTGACCTTAATATTCAGTTATTCAAGATTAGAGCATGCTGTGCAGGACAAAATCATTGGCTCTTTCTCAGAATACTGTGCCCTCCCAGGAGGGACAGTATCCTGTTCGAGTCACAAACCTGCTTTGTGGACAGTTGCTCAGGTCAGTCTCCAAGGAGATAAAGCCATGGGTATCAGCTGTAAACAAGAAACTCATAGTATCATCAACCTGTAGGTGTTAGTGCAGAAATATCTGTACAACTTCAAGCTCCTCCAGTTCCCCCTTGGTCTAGTGTAGTCCAGAGCCACATAGGAGTTTCTTTATTTGTTTTTAACTATCCACAGCTGCAGGAGGGTATCACGATTCCCAGGGACCATTGAGTATGAGAACATGCCTTGGATCTTCTGTCATGATGATAAGGAGTTCAGAGGATATATGGTCTCATACAAGCTGCTATACTGCTTGCGTTTCATGTGTAAATTTTTTCTCTTCTTCACCAAGAGGATCTTTCGGTGCTGAGTGTGCCAACCACTGTTATTATCAGCTCTACAGGGCAAGGCAGACAATTGCCCCATACTGTCATCCTTCCTAGGTGTCTCAGTGGAGAATGAAAACTTGGCCAAGGCATTGAAAAAGCCATCTTACTAATAGAGGTCCTTTAGTGGAGAGAACTACTCTCAGGATAATTAAGGACTGTTACGAAGAGCATAAACTTTTTAAACACAGCAGCGGTGACTTGCCAGGGGAAAATCCTCAGAAGCTCCATATCTCTTCATGCAAGCTACATCTTTTAATCACTGTATGTAGGCCAACAGATGGGCCAAGATGTGTGACTGAAAGATGCTAGGATAGGAAGCCTTTGCATCACTTTCTTGCTAGGCTATTGAATGGCTCATGGACATCTAGACACACTAAACATGCCTTGATGGACCTTAGAATTAGGCAAGCCTATGCGAAATGAAGTGCTAGTCATAGGAGCAATTGTCCTATCGTAATTTCATTAGAGGAGGAATGGGTTAGACTTTTATTTCTATGATATTTTGTGTTAAACTAGGAACTAGTTTAAAAATATCCATGAACCCTCTAAGTACTATTATCTTTTACTCATTTTTGATGTAATTTATGTGTAATCCTTTTATATTACGAAGTATTTTTATAGAATTGTTGCACAATTATTAATAAAGGACCTTAAAAAACAAAGAAAGAAAGGAAGAGAGAGAAGGCTGCAAAAGAGAAAGTAAGAGAAAAAGTAACGTCTGCATTGAAATGGGATTATTATCTTGTTCTACATTCAGGCTGAATTTGTGATTAACATGTCACAGTTCTCTAAAACATGCCACACTCCAGAAGAAGGCACAAAGCTAAACAAGTCTTTTAATTTTTTCCCACAAATAAATAAATAAGAGCAAAAGCATCAGTAAGAGATGGCTACTTAATGAAGACAGTGTTCTTAGACATAAAGGCAAAACCTGTGTTTGCCTGGGAGGCTAGCTAGGCTGTGGTAAGTGCAGAGCATTTGGATATGGAATGGCCAGTATGTGCTAAAAGCCAGCTTACACTTCCACATTTCACATACACCCATTCATGTGACCCTTATTGATCACTTAACCTATTATGTCCTGGAGCAGAGACATTGGCCTTCGGTTTTACGCTAGAATGCATGGTAGACTGCAAATACAATAATATACTGTTTTACTTATTACATAGGGTATAATTTGGTACAAATAAATGTTTAAATAAACTGTTCATTAGCTTGAAAATACAAAATGTTGCAAGATGAAAGTGCAAGAAACTCAACACTAGCAACTGCTGCTGTGACCTTTTAGACCAGCTGATCTGGACAAACTTACACCTGTAGCTGTACATCAACTTTTAGCATAGGCATACCAAGGAAGAAGCAAACATAATGATTTTTCAAGTGTGTGTTTTCTGATACTACATAAGGCAATAGCATGATTTGCCATGAAACAAATATAATTTCCTTTCGATTCTATAAAATTCAAGAACTTACAAATTCAATGAAAACTGATTATAAACTAGATTATTATGATTAGATAAACAGATTAATGATTAATGCTTAACTGTAACCTCATTATTTCTAATTTTAATAAAACAGTGCTAAACCATGTTCTATTGTGTGAATGCAAAGCTACATTTTTTACTAACATGCTAGCCATTACAAATTTTCATTTTAATTTGTCCTTGGGATATTAAAGATAGTGAAATTGTAGCGGGCAGCTCCACAGTCTGTAGTCCATAGGTCTTGACCCAAAGAAGGACCTAGTTGCCTGTGAACTGGGATCTTAATCCAGAGCCCTGAGCAAGGCCTCCATACCTTGTATACAGTGGAATGGAAAGACTAGTTGTTTCAAAGTGACATGTCAGAAATCCACTCACCTACTCACTCATCTCTGTTTTGAACAGAAAGGCACCTCGTGAGCCTAGAAAAATTCAGAATTTAAGTCATGGCTGAGTCCATACAGTGGGTAGAGGAGCCAATATTGTGCGAAGTCTCATGTCTGAAGGGTTCCCTGCTCTGAACTTCCCCAGACTGGCGAAGTCAGAGCTGTCCCACTACTCCTCCGCACATCTGTTTTCCTGCTTAAGGATGACTGGGAGGAAGGGAACTATTTATGTCTGGTATCCTCAATGGATGCCCACGGCATCAGAGCACACTGTTTTGACCCTTCTGTGCAGCATAGACTTGTTGCAACTAATTGGATTTCAGTTTTGGATTTAGGTATCTCAGCTCCACCTAATTCTCACTTTAAGCACCTGATATCTTTATTCAATATAGACTAAAATTATCCAGCCTCTCCTTCATATGAGAAGAGAGTGTTTTGAATCAGACTTTAATGTTACCCTTAAATAAATTAGTAATAAAAAGTTCCAATTTCCCTTCAATAATTACCTTGTAGTCTTGACAATATTTTGTCTCTTGTTTGGTACTGTAACTATAATTAAGAGAACTTTGTTTCCAGGTGCCCAGTTATTAATACCCATATTCTTTTAGATGTTCTTATTCTGCAAGCACTTACATTCAATTCAATGTTAAGCAGTGTACATTTGGCTTTGCACACTTCTGCTGAGCACAAAAGGATATTCAAGAAAATATAGAGCAGATATTTTACTCACAAACAAATAGAATCTTCAAGATTATTTCATTTATTACCATTAGGTAATAAATCATAGACCAAAGCAGACACTCTGGAACCAGTAGCCTAGCCGACAGGGCTCTGCTATGGAGACTCTAGGAAGAAGTTACTACACAGATAGAGAGGTTTAACTCCTGACATTGCAGTGTCCACTCTTCTGAAGAGAAAGGAGCTCTTCCAATACTGATGATGCTGAAGAACTCAGGGAAGAACCTCTGTGACCAAATCATAAAGAACTTAAATTCCCTTTCAATTACACACCTTGCTGTCTTCACAACATCTTGCCTCCTACTTGGGTCAAGGGCAAATCTGCTTATAAATATGTGGGTCTCTTTTCCCTTCTGACACATGGGTCCCAGCCAAAGCTGTCCTGCCCTGTAGGTGTTTCTTAATGATGCACATACTCTGAGTCAGCATGGACCTGTTCTTCCCAGGTCCATCTGTTCTGAACTGCTCAAAATCCAGTGAACATGGTTAAGCAAAAATCCAAATGTGACCAGCAAAGTTCCTTGGGCTGAATTACTTCAAACCACTGAAATAAGGATGTGATCTTTGGTCCAAAGCACAGCAGAAAGAGCTTGTGCTTGGAACAAAGAATGACATAGCTCATATATTGACTGAATAATGCAAAAGATGCTGAGAAACTGAAGGTAGCTGGAAGAACTTAATGCCATCCCAAGTTAATAATTTCACAGATTTAGCCTTTGTGCTGAATGGTATTTTGGGTGATTTTGGCTACAGATTTTGTTATATGCTATAGTGACAATCTATTTCATGACGCAGTATTAACAGCACCTGCTGTTAATGCTTGCGCTTTGTATTATAAGGCCTGTATTTTGTAAACTGAATATTTTCCTACAAGAAAATATTCAGAAGTACAACTGCATTCTTTGTAACTGAGAGGAATTTAAAAACACTGAATAAAATTCCAGATAAAACAAGGACACTTTTTTTGAGGGTTCTATTCCAGTAGCTATGGAAAGAGAAGAAAGGAGAAGACAGGACAGATGGAAGACAGATATAAGACATCACAGTACAGTCCGCTTGTGCTTGGGTAGATTTCCAAACAGAAGTCCCTGCCTGACTTAAACCTACTGTTCAGGTCAGTCATACCCCTTCTTAAGATCTATCCTCCTACAGTGCCTGGAGAATGGGATTAAGGTAGGCCAGGTTTGGGTGCAAGTCCTCCTACAGCTGGCTCTGTCCTTCAGGGAGCACGTGGGCATCACCAGAGCTGCTCTGCTTATTTCTGTGCCCAGGCAGAGGCAGCTCCAGTTCACACCCACATCCAGTACAGCAAGAGCCAGCAAATGCCAAGGGCAAAAATGGAGAGAAGTCTGTGTAGGAGTGGGATTTGGCTCGCTTCTGTGCTGCAAGAATGGAGGACTACATTTAACTCGGTGTTTAAACAACATGTAGCATGGCAAGGCCCAAATACTGAAGCCTAAGAAGCAACAGCTATGTTTTTAAAGGTACTAAGGCAATGACATCAGTGAAAGATGGCTAAAGATGGCACTTCTAAACTGAGCTCTTACATCTTAGTTAAAGATATGTGATAAGATTAAGCGCAAGATTTTAAAGATAAGGTAGGAGAGGATAGTAGGGCGAATGCTAGACAGAGGTAGACCAAACAGGGACAGATATCTCTAAAACTTGCCGACTGTTTAATTTACTGTCCAAGGGAAGGCATTGCAGGTCGATGGCAGCTGGCATGATCCCAAACCTGGGGATGAAGTATATGAGTGTCCCAGGTAAAAAATCTGCGCCCTCTTTGTCAAAAGAAGACCATCATCTTTACAAATTGAAGCACTGCACAGATCACCGAGTTTCAAATAACAGTCTCAAGTGAAAGACTGCGTGTTTTAAAATGGGGCTTGTCTTGATTTCAAGAGGATGATGGAAAATGCATTATATCCTTTGATAATCTGTGGCAGTGGTTAATTAGTCTCACTGTCAAAAACGTTTTTTTTCTTGCTTGGATCCATATGCTAATTTCAAACAGGTGTTTGCTTTTGATTGCACAGTTAAAACACTATGGAGAAATCCACATGGCACTTTAGATAAATGGAGGTTCTAAAACACTTTCTTCTTATAACTTTGCAATGGTATAATTATGATAAAACAGTTTTTCACCTCTCCCTCCACCTGGTTGCTAAAGATTTTCTGAGAGAATTGGCATTTTAAAATTATAATTAGGTAGGAAAAAAATAAGACATTTCCATGTCTTATCAGGGGAAACATTCTTAGTTAGTAGCTTATGATCAGCTTAACTCTTCATCAAGCACGTGTGTCCCTTTCCCAGCCACCCTCATGATGCACAGCACGGTTCTGCCCGTCTCCCAAGACTTTGTCCCTACCAGTATTGCTTGGGGCAGACCCTTCAGCGCCAGGACACACAGAGGGCTGAGGCTGCATCTGCCCCATCCAGCACTGTCTCTTCTATCAAGCTTAAACAGAGTGTTTGATAGCACCTCAAATCAGTCTTTAGGCCTTAATCCCTCCTCACTTTAACATTTGCCACCTGTCTATATTTTAGGCTACAATTTTTAACAATTTAGAGGAAACTTTCTCTTACAAGCATAGATGCACATCTGCATGTATAATATACGTAATCATAACTGGTGATTCTCTTTTCTTTTTTCTTTCATACTGCTTTCTCTCTTACTGCAGAAGCCTTATTGTCCCAAAGCGGTTACAGGCACCAGGTGGGTATGAAGTCCCACTGGAAAGAGAGATTAGTAACCAAGCTTGGCTGCTTTGAGGAACTGAATGAATAACATTCAAAACAAATATATAACTGATAGCAGTGATGAAACCTTTGTATGGACTTGCAGACTTATTTTCTTTCACTTTCCTACAGAAAAAGCAATGACTTTTCCCTTATCCCATTCATCGTGAGTATGCTGGGGACCCTGGTGCACCCTTAGCTTCCTCCCATCCTCTCAGTGAACTGCATATCCTTCCCAAATACACCAAATTCCTTCTCCATCGCTGAGGCAGGCTCTCCCCGTTGAGTCGCTCTTTGAGAGTACGAGCAGGCTTATGGGCCTCCTGACTCTCATGTGCTCCTGCTGCCGCTTGCACCACACAGACAAGTCTGGATGCTTTTCTCTGCACATCCCTCTTCCTTCAACTGAAGTGATCATTTGAAATTTTCTTTTCTGTTTAATCACTGTTTTTCAAAATACTATGGAAACATAGTCTTTTAGTGACTGTTACTCTTATTTCAGAATTGGTTGAAAGGGACCAACAGGTTAAAAAGTACTAGATGGAAAAGACACAGATAAGGTAACTGCGTAAGACTGATTTATTTAGGAAATCAGAAAAAAAAAAAACTCCTGGCTCTATTTCCATTACAAACACAGTGTGCAACTGTTCAGAACACCTGCCAAATGGAACAACTGGTGACAGAGAAGTGAAAAGAAGTATATTAAAAGATAGATTTCCAGAGGCCACAAAATCTAAACACTTGGTCTTAAATCAAGGTAGCATGACATATGTTCCAGCTGGTCACTCTGGAATATAACACTTCATAAGAGCACTAATTAAGTGCTATGTGTGGTGGCTGCGATGGTGTTGATGGCAATGGCTCAGCAGGGGAACCTGCAAAAGGCTGGAGCCAGGCAGGACGCTCACAGGCCTGGGGAGCAGCGCTAGGGCATCGGCACCCTGCTGCTGCCAGAGTCCCCACACAAGGAGAGAGTTGTGACTAGGGAGATGCTGGAATTCATACTCTAAGAGTGTGTGCAAGAGACATGGATGCCAGGATGACACATCCCCCACCTTTGGGATGATGTCCAATCACTATTGGACATGCATGTGGACAAATCTGTTTACTCTTTTGGTTTATCTCTTTAAATGCCAGCCTTATATTTAATTATGTCTTCATAGCATATCCTACCATATCTCCCATGAATGGTCTGAATGTGATTCGTTGCTCTCCATGTGCATTATTCTCAATAGCAGTATGCAACATCTCAGAGAGCAGAACTTCGTGATTGTAGCAGAATCTTCTTTTCCAGATCAAAACCAAATACGAACATAGAGGGCCCCTAGGTCAGACCAAGTATAGCTGGCGTGCCCTCTGCTTTCTGTGTGGTGGCTCAGGAGATGGCAGAAAAGTAGCAGCATGGAAAGCGAAGCCTCTGCTGGACCAGAACTATTTCCTGAGTGAATTTAAACAGCCCTGGTGGCAGCTTAGACCAGCTGCAGTGCAAGGCCTGCCAGCAAGCCGTCAGTTGAGGATGTGACTTTAAGCTAGCCAGTGGGAATAAATGATAGGGGAGCTCACAAGTGAAATGTCAAGGAAAGAGGCACAGCATTTGGCACATTTGTGAAAGTGCCTTGTGATTTTGGGTACTCGGTTGAAATAGAATATGAGCTAGACACAGAAGTTGCTTTTGGAAATATTAGCTGTGATGTCCTACACATGATGCGGTCTCACAGCAGTCAGCAGGGTGCTGTAGGTCATGAGATGGCACAGAATTTACACCTGTAGCATTTGCACAGAGGGGCTTCATTTATGTTTTCACATCTGTGTAAATCAAGATGCACTTCAAGTCAGTAAGCTGACTCATTTAAAATCATTGCAATTAAGATCATGCCATAAATAGTGATTGTACAATTCTTCAATTATTAGTTTACACTAAAACATAAAATGACAGCATAAACATTTTGTTTAGTTATTTCAAACTGGCTTGATCTTACCCATTATAATTGTTGCTATACCTATAGAAAGTAAAGCTAAATGAGAATGAGATTTATGGATTTAATATTACCTTAAAAGCTAATTTATCATTAATTATTTTTATATCACAAACTATTTCTGCATCCTGAATTACCTAGAAACTTATTTTATAAAAGTATCATCTTGTTACTGGGAGATATGCTTGTGAGTCACACTGTAGTGAGAAAAACAACATTATATTAGTCAGCCCACAGCACTGATGTAGCTACAGAACAGTGAGTTGTGTCCTAGGCACTGCATGAATCTTTAACAAGGCTCTCAGTACTCCACGTTGATACTATAGTTATAGTCACATTAGAAATAACAGCTAAAACTGTACAGATATGTGGTTTCCGAATCATTAATGAGGACACTTATGTTCTAGATTTGGCAGAAAGAACACAAATTGAATTTCCAATGTCCAAGCATAGTCAAGCTGAGTTGTCAGTGAAAAAAAAAAAAAGATTTTGACCTTGTAAAGTGAGCATACAATTTTATTACGTTAATTTATTCAAATTTCATATTTTAAAATAGAATATGTGCACCTATGGTTTCAAATTGTAAACAGTAAGAATACAAGAAGAAAATAAGAATGCATGTTATTTTAAATGACATAAGATTTTTGGCTTTCATATGTTACTTTCAGAGTCTCAATTCCATCAGTCTCAATCCTTTTTAGCCACCACATCAGTGAACTGACCTAGGCAAAGGGAGTGAATTCTCCATCATTCACTTCTTTATGCTATTGTCAGGATCAATAACTGGCCATTCAAAGGAACTGAGGTTAATCCTACCTCATAGAATTTCTGAAATATGATTTTCTTGTCTTTGTGATCACCTTTAAACCATGCATATGCAATTTATGGAAGTTGGGAATAATACAGAAGAGAACTTGATGAAAGATTAACCAAATTTTGCATGGGAAAACTTGCTGTTCATAAAGCAAGTACTCTTTTAATCTGTAGTTTGGTTACTTGTAATTCTCTTTTTTTATTTTTATTTTTTTCCCTAGGACCTGAGATTAGGTAATTTCAAAAGATATGTGTTGCTTCCGGGACAAAAAAAAGTCTTTAGGTGTAAATGGCATTTTGGCAACATTTTTAAAAAAAATAAAATAATTGGCATGTAAGCAAAAGGAGAAAATGACTTTTTTTTCATTTATTTTTACCCCTATGATTTCTATCCTCTTTTAGTGTTTTCTTCTTACTGAAGAAAGAAGAAAACACTACACTACCAGTGGCATTCAAGTTTTTCTTTGGAGGCTGAAATATCAGTGTGACTGCGCAGCTCTTCTCCACTGTCACCTATAGCAAAATGCCTCCCCTTGCTGCCTCCCCTTGCAGCATACCTGGCAATGAGCTTGTCCTTGCCCAGCTGCACTGCTCGGAGCAGCAGGTGCTCCAGCTGTTTGAACAGCACTGTGTGGACCAGCTATCAGTCAGACCTAGCTCTGTTTGATTTGGTGTTTGTTTTGGCAGGTCCCCTAGAGCTAATGCTTGTTATTCTAAAACAACTTCAAATCTTGCTTGGGACTGAACGACTCGGGAAAGGTACAAACAGATACGTGTCTATCTGGAGTATACTCTGGCTTGGAAACCGGATAGCTACACATGCCTGAACTAATAACCTACCTTGGAATATGAGTAAAGCAAATTTGACTGTGTGTGCACCTATCTGCTTAGACATAGCCTACATTCACTGAGGTCCATATCCACCTACCATACCAGAAAACAAATGAATTGGTATCTGAATCCAGGAAGTGGCTGTGTGACAGAGAGGAAGGAAGCTTGCAGCTGGAGGCAGAGGGACAAGGTAGCCAGTCTTTTCAACAGCAGTTCACTTTAAAATCAACTCTCAGCCTGAATCCTATCAATGCTATATAAAATCAGAAATATTTTGTAATGTAAAATTAGGATTTTAAAAAAAGAAGGCGAAGGGGGGACATGTAAGGATTTAATGGGGATTTAATTTTTAGTTTCCTCAGAACTGATCATTTTTAAACCTCCATAATTCTGCATTTCCTAGAAGAAGGATATACAGGAGTAGCCATCTACATTTAATTTCTGTGAAAAGTTGTTGAATTTGTAGGAAAATCTAGTCACATAGCCAGTACAAGTGAGAGAGAAGTATGTATAGTGCTTTTTGTCTAGATAATTCATTGCAGTAGCAACCCTATTCTGTGATGTTAATGGGATACTGTACATGACTTCCACTGTATAGGAAACCACTCTTAAATCCATTCATCTCCTTTCCACCACAGCCACAGGAAAAGAAAGACAATGGCAGGATAGATTTTATGTCTATTCAGTTACATTTTGTACACAAAGAGAATACAAATATATTGTTAGTCCTGCTCTATATTAATTGCCTCCCTGGCTATTGACTCAAGCTCAGGTGGTATATTTTTCAGAAGCCTTAATAACTTCTTTTGTATTTTTAGCCCAGTGTTCCTCAGTCTTTTCACAATGATGACTCCTTTTTTCAAGTCAAAATTACAACCACTCTGCTAACACTTATTGTAGAGTAAGAGTAAAAAATGTTTACACATGATAATAGCAGTGAGCTAGTTTAATGTGGTGGGTTTTGAGAAAATGGCCATGCCTATAATCAACAGCAAGTGGCATGCCTGGGGCTTGTGTACTCAACCATTTAGGTGTGAGGCATGACCCACGTGTGCTGTGCAGAGTGGCCAGGTTATCTGCCCACACCAGAAGCAATGGCAGACACCACTCATACAGCTCCTGCACCTCTTTAGAGCAGATTTGCACCCATTTTGGAGAGCTAGGAAGCACCCTGCATTTTTTTTTCCAAACTTGTGAACAACAGTTTTACAAAGCTGAAACCCTGTAGGGAGTGAAGTAGCAGGGAAAGGTCAATTATAGTGACTGAGAGGAGCAGTTCTCAGACCTTAAAGGTTCTGACATCATGAGAGTTATTTTGGAACTTCTTTTCTTTGACATGTATTATATTCATACCTCTAGCTCTCCATAGACACACTAATTTTGCCATCGGTCAAGAAATCCCCTGGGGTAATGACGATCTAGCACTGCTGCTGCAGGCAGCCCGTGCTGGTGTCTGATATCCGATTCTGCTGTTCTCCCAATATTAATAGAAGCCAGCATTTCCTTGGGAAGCCACATGTACGTGTGGGTTCAGCCATAACCACAGTGCTTCCTTTCACTGCAGCTCAGACTTCAACTGGCCTTTTAATTTTGTGAAGTGCTCTTTCTCTGGACCAACACTGGCACCAATTCACTGTGGTCACCTAGGTAAACCAGACTACATTTCTGCATGTGAATCAGTTCCTACTTGAAGCCATAACAGGGTAGTGCAGTCACCAGTCAGCCTTTTAAAATCACAGTAGTATTAACTCAACGCAAAGGCCTTTCAGAGTAGTAACAGCTTTCAGTATCTGAAATATTGGGCAGCTAGTGCTGCTAAGTTGTACTGAAACTCAGGTAATATGACTGAAGAGACTGTAAGCATTCTGCTGTCTGTGCAAGGAGTCTAGCTGGCATTACTAGTTTCGGTTCATGTTTCTAAACCTTCTCTGATTCCCAGAAGCAACTCTGTCCTGGAACTGTGCATCTAGAAGACTTACTAGGCTGGGCAAATTGCTGTCCTGAGATGGTTATTGTGGTCTGATTGTATTGGATCCAAGTTAAAAGTGTCCCTGTGGAATAAGCGTAGAATACTGTGAACAACGAAGGAATTAGTGGAGCAACATGGCATCCATTCATGTCCTACCTGACCAGAGCACGTCAGTGTAGCAAGAGCCAAACTGATTCCATAGGAAGCTCTTGGGTGTTGCTATGATTTTTCTAAGTGTTCCCAATTTTGAAAATGTTTGGAAGATTTGCCTCCATGAAGTCTATTCTCCATGAAGCCAGCTAAGTTTATTTTCCTAGAGACATAAGAGAAGTAGTCATGCTCTTCCTCACCCTACCTGACCCATGAAGCCAGGGTTGAGAAGCAGTGCTCTGAAACTGCTGTACCTAAACTGTTTGCATCTAGGACGTGGACAAACCACAGTCAAAATAGTATTATCATGGATACAATCGTCTTCAAAAAATGCATACACAAACAATTCACTAGGTTGTCCCTTGTGTTTCCTCGTGTTCCAAAGGACTTCAAGGATGACTGCATGATCTGTTCATCTTGGTTTGGTGGTTTTTAGTTTTCTGGTGGCATATCTATGGGGCAGTGTATTTTATACCTCCTTATGCACTAACGTAGGAAAATGCAAGTGTTTCCTCCTTAGGAACGTGAGTTTCCCTGACCTTTCAAAATGCTTGTTACCATCAGTCTTCCACCTCTGGGATTTGCCTATGTTTACTTCACAGTGTCTCTAGATAGCGCATTAAGTGTTCTTTTGCATGCCTGCTCAGCCAGAAATGCTGTAATCTGCAAGCCTCAGTGGGCACTTTTGTAATGCTCTGTTTATAATATGTTTCAAGAGGCTAAGTTTCTGTAACATAGGTTTCGCTTGTATTCAGAAACATTTATTCTAGGAATGAATGGACTTCAAAAACCTACTTTAAAATGGACGCACAAGGTATGACTTTGAAGGTGCTTCCAGTTATTATCAAGTCAGAAGTTTAGTTTAGCACTGCATTACTACACTCTGTAAAGGAAATCTAATATGGCACCATGTAAAGCAAACCCAGATATGGTGAAAACGTATATCAGTGTTCCCAAGATAAGTACAGCTTAATATGTGAAGTATTTGTGTTCAGATTTACTTTCTTTCATGGAAATAGCAATGGGTCAAAAGACAGATAAACTTGCTTGAAACAGATAAGGGACAGTTCACAAATGATAGGTATGATAGGAAAAACACCATCAAAATTTCACAATGTAAAGTTACATTGTGTCATATTTTGCTTAAAAATTGTGCTACTTTAACTAAGATGTCTTTTTTAAGATGTCTTTAGATGTCCTAATTATCAGTACAAGTTTTATCGTGACATATTTTCTATGTGTCTAGAATATTTAATATTGTAATGCAGCAAAATATTAAACTGTACAATAAAAAGAAAATACAATACATACAGATGACACAATAACATACAGAATGGAATGGACATAAAATTGTCCATAAAATACACTTAATCCTGTTCTGAGCAAAGACCTTAGTAACTCTCAAGTGATGATCTCATTAGTGAGTTATGGGGATTTCTACATGAGCAAGGGAATTGTATATAATGGTTGCTCATTACATACCCTATTTATTCCTAGGGCATCTAGAAAAGCTATCCTCCACAATTAGATCAGAGCTAGTAAGGAAAAAAAAAAAGAGAAAGAGAATATTTACCTGAATTTTCATTTCATTGACTAAATGGTTTGACCAAACAAGTACAGATTCCCTTTTTCCCCCCCAAGAAAAAGTAGGTTATTTTTCCTCTCTAGAATTCTCCTAAGAGGGGGAAAAAAAGTATTGTTACCCTATCTGGTGATCTGAGTATATCCTGTGTATGTCCATTTTGCAAACAAAAGGACAAAAACAACGCCATTGCCTTAAGTTTCTGCAAGTTTTTTCAGTATCAAGGTTCCAACTACAAAAAATTGTCACACTTGTGACAGTAAGACTAAAAAGTGGCTCTACAGTAACATAACAAAACCAAAATGCCCTATTTTATAAGTATTAGTAAATCTTTTCCTTTCAAAAAATCTATATAAGTTACTACATGTATTATTATCTCAGAACTGAAGAAGGAAAAGTCAAAGCTACAGAAATAGCTGGCAAGAGTAGGAGGCAGTGAAAATATCCCTTAATTGTTCTCAAGCACTGCAGAATTGAGGCTGTTGATATAAAAACAGTTTGAAATAATACAAACATAGGTCAGCAACAAACAAGATCATGTGAGACACTCCATTAATCAGCTTTCATCTGATTAACACAACATTTGAAGGTTTTGCTTGTTTGTTTCTTTGATTTAGGCATGGTGGTAAGACTTAGAGATGAAAAAGGAGAAATTCATTTTTTTCTGAATTTCAGTATCATTGCATTTCCATGCAATTAAAAGGTAAAAGCTGGAAACTTCATACTATTTAACAGAATAAAACTGGAATATTGAAGAGCTGGATTAGCATTTGTGGTACAAATCATAGCAAAGATAGATTTAGTAAATTGTGATTTTTTTTGAAAATAGATTTTTTGAGTATTGCTTATGTTCTATATTGCTTTGTTCTAAGAATTTCCAAAAAACAATGTCAGTGTACCTTTTCACAAATCTGGTACAAATTTTCTTCAATTACAGTTTTAATTTTACTAATAATATGAGTACAATAAAATATTTTCAAAGAATTCACACTGTATTAAGATTCTGAATTCCCTCAATGTGAGTTCTAACAAAATGTTTTGATAATGTTGCTTAAACTTGAAATACAGAGAAACCTTTCACAATAAATCACACATTATATCCTCAACAGATGGAATACAGTTCAGGTTAGCTTACTCTGCTCTTAATGGAAGGAAATGCTTTCTGTGTGTAGTCCCTCTTCTCATGCACCTGTCTTAAAAATAACATCAATAAAGATGTGATATGCCGGTAACATTCATTAAGCCAGACCTAGAGCAATTCATACTGTTGATAACATTTCTAGATATTGAAAAGTAATCTAAAATTCTGACACTAAGTAACACTTACAGCAGCATCATAATATTTGTATCTAAAATGTCCTAACCAGACTAACATGTATGATTAAAGGGCTGAACTCTGTCCTGATGCATAAGCCATTCTGGTCAGGGAAACAAGTTGCTGAGCTATTTGTTTCAGGAAATGTGTCTCGTTTCTTACATTTCATATTATCCAGGCATGGAAAGACAAATTCTTGAAGAAATTCATTCTTAATAAAAAAAAAATCCCCAAATAATAACAACAAAAAAAGCTTCTGCTCTCTGCAGGCCATTTTTTTTTTCTCTAGTAAAATTTTAAATTTTAGTGACATTTTCTGAAATACAGCATGTATTACAGGGAAAGTAACATTCTTTTTATATCTAATCAATACTGTACCAACCCAGTTCAAAGACAAGTCAGACTAACAGTACTTTGAGATGGCTGGCACATTATGCATTCTGGAAATTCTAATTTTATGTAAATTTTGGAAATGTATGCATGTGCCAGAGTTGCTCTTTGTTCATGCACTGTTTTAGCATGTCTAAGTAGGAGAGGCTGCCATACAACATGGGTTGAGAAACGGCAGATGGGAGTGAATTTAGTCTCTGAGGAACTCTAATTTCCTCTGAAAAAGAATACTCAGGTTTGTTATTTTATTACTATGGGGAAATATATATTTTAAATGTATTAACTATTTGAGCTTGTCTAGTTGGAAAATAACTCAGAACATTTTTAAGAAGTAGTTCTCTGTGTGGACACTAATTCCTTAGTAAAAGTGCCTTTTAGTCCACTGTGAAAATGGATTAAGTTAAACTAGAAAAAAAATGAAGTCTTAGTGTTGAAGAGCATCTACACAGGGTCTTAGATCACAGCAGTTATTGTGCTTGAAATTCATTCCCTGACTTACTTTGTTGTACTTCCCCATACAGACAGACCTGTACTTTATTACCTTTATGTAGAGCAATGATATAAAATGCTACTATTTCTTTCTGCATATAGTGATAATATTCTACACTTAAGACTGATTAAGGGTAACAAAACTTTGCAGTCAGAGGTTGAATAGTGCATCCCTCATTTTATGCAGATTTAAAAAATAAATACATTTACAATGGTTTCCTCTTTGTTCTGGCATGTCAGATTAGTGGTAGATGCCACACAGCAGGAGCTATGAAATTCTAGCTGTAAAGTACATGTGGTTTAGAGTCATTTCAGTCCCTGTCAAGACCAGAGTTCCCAAGCAAAGGGCCACAGATATAATACTGTTGTAATCAGGATATTTTAAACATTTAAAAGGTTCATGTTTGTGTTGTCAGATTATTTGTGGAATTTCATACCCAAGCAAGAGCATTTGTATGGTGAAGGAGTAGGAAGAAAGAAAGCTTATATTTACTGTTCTCTTCTGCATTATTTTAGCTTGAAGAAGATTTGTGGTTAACACAATGCTAACACAGAATGTCAAATTGATATTCCTGCAATCCTCATTTTGGTTATCGTCTTTCAGATAAAAAATGCAAAGGTGGATCTAAGTCTTATTGGCAGGAGGATGAGGTCACTTATATAAAGACATTGATCCACCAAGGATTTTATTTTGTGCAAAATTTTTCACTGATCTTAAATTTAAAAAACAAGACAATTGTGGTAAATTGTGGTATTTTGGAAAGTGGAGTTAATTTCTGCAATGGGGTTTCTACAGTCTCTGACTTTCCTAGAATGCTGAGATGTACTTGCCCCTAGAAATATTATGCTTTACTAAAAATTCATGATTTGTCTGTATTCAGCTTGGAACTCCTGAACATATAATTAGATACAGGAATATGTTACATTTCTTTGAAAAATACTGAGTGAAAAAGAAAAAAGCTGAAATACTTCCTGGAGAATAATCACATATTTCTCTACAGTGATGAACCTTCATTGATTAACAGGTTGACATGAATTCTCAGAGTTCCCATCCTAAACATTTATTACACTTCTGGGCTTGAACCAATGTTCTTGCATTTGAATATAATTTAGTTCTGTTTGCCCAGGTCATCCCACAGTGCTGTCTTGCTTTTTTTTCTAGTGTATAGCTAAGCATACATTGTCTGCATGGGATATAATCTTCAAGGTGAAACACCAAAATATAATTGACTGAGAGGCCAGAACCAGGCCTGCTATTTTTCCTCAGAAATTAAAGATCTTTTTTTTTCCCCAGACTAACCCTTTCTTGGAGATTTAAATAAATATGTTTAAGGAAATTCAATTTTCTTTGCATTTCAGGCCTCTGGGAACACACACAGGGAGTTGGTGACCATATTTCCAATTAGCATTTCTGGGATGTCTTATAGTTTGGCATGATAATATCTTAAAGCACATGCTAAGAAATTATGGAGGTTTTTAGGGATATTTTTCGTTAAGCATATGTGTATTACTAGGATTCTGGCATTTTCCATTCTGGATGATCTAACTACCCTCCATATCATGTATGTATGCCCTAGATATGTCGCATCAGAGAGAGAGAGAGAGAGAGAGAGAGGCTCAGCTTGTGGCCTAGGATATGGAAAATAGTTTGTTTTTATTTTTCACTGGAGAGGATCCTGTTTCACCCTTTCTGTCACTCCTTATAAATCATATCACAAATTTGAAATCTGAAGCTCCCTGTTGCTGGCATTTGAGCCTAATGTCAAAATGCTTTTGCTCCTTTACCTTTGAAGTAGATGATCTATATTGAATGTCCTTGAAAGAGTTGTTTTGGTAGACTTGAACCTTTTCTATGCAGAGCAGTATGGATTCAGATGCACTGATAAACCGGACATCCTTAACATTCATTAGCCTATTTTCTCATCCATAGAGGGGGAGTTATACAAGTATTATCTTTTACTAGCAGTAAAATGTTATAGCCTAACTAACCTTTAACAATCTGGCAATCTTGGGCTTGAAAAGAAAGAAGTACAGAAGCTGCTCCTACCTAAGAGCAGTACTGACAAGTGCTGCTTCTGCTCCAGAAGGAAACACACAAACTAATTCATGAATGTTTCATCAATTAGATCTTCCATGGCAATCCAAAGGTTAGTTTTGCATAGAATCATAAAATGGTTGAGTTTGGAAGGAACCTCTAGAGATCATCTAGTCCATCTCCCCTGCTCAAAAAGGGAAAGTACATACTCAAAAAATCATATTTTCATGTTTTCATATGTTCTTTCATATTTTCACTAAATTCAGTATTAGGTCCACCTAGTTACCAGTTTGTAACTTCACTGCATAACTTGGAATATCTAAATGTTTTTGACTTGTTTGGGGGAGTTCTGCTTCCCCATCCAGAAACATACATGATACAAATAGACTCGGGAAAGCTATAGCATGACATCCAGCTTTCTGAAATATGGAGATTATATATAAGTACAAAATATACCCTAGAACATAACTGCAGCCTAGAAAGTTAGTATGTTGAAATGGCTATAGAGATATGGTTATATATAAATATTCATATTTTAATAAAATATTTAGTTCCACTCAAATCCATAATAAATATTCCCATAGTGGAATAGTAATTATAAAATAATTATAATTTCATTTTACTGCTTACACTTATTTACATCTTGTATTAGTCATATATTTTTTTTTCCTTTGATTTTCCTTTTTCTGATGCACTAGAATTTTATTCCAGTACTTCCTTATTTCAGACTACTCCTACAACCCTCCTATTTCCTTTACGCACTTATGATGACTAAACTGATAAAGTGATTAAGTGATAAACTTCACTGATAAACCTCAAAGCAGGTTTGTCTTTGATATTCCAATACTTGTATCCATATCCAGCCTCCAAGATTCACACAATCACTACATACACCACTCATGGTATAAAATTTTGATTTATTTGCTTTACTGTTTACTTTTATAAATGCAGTTGGTATCAGAGTTCAGTCGAAGTTTTGACAATGTTTGCACAGTGAAAACTCAGATTTTGGGGAGATGACCTGTACGAGATAGTCCTTGCATCCTGCACCAAATCATGCTGAATTAGAACTATGCTTGTCTTCTCAGATAAAAATCACAAAGAGAGGGTGATGAGGATGTGTGGGTGTAATTGTATGATTAGGCACATACTGCTGTATTTTAGCACATACTGTCCCCTACTGGGAATAATCATGTAACTGGTAAAAGTAGTATTTCAATGCAGATATATGTTTCATCCTACAAACGACCAATCAAAAAAGTGGATTTCTATGGTCTCCTTTGCATTTCCCTCTGAGACAAAGTTAGGCCACCTTGGTCCATCAGTTATTGCCTACAATTTCAGCATCTCCTTTTGCTTAGAATTTCACCCCAGGAGCTGTGCTTGTGCAATCTGGGGATTATGGCATGCAGTCAGCAAGGGCTTTGGAGGCTCCTGCCAGTGGATGGACTGCCATGCGCCCATCATCATTCTGTCTGATCTCCAGATTAGTTGCCCTAAGGAAAACCTTCTCATGGTGTTAGTGGTGGCCCCAACCAACAGCATTCTAGCACCATTTCATTTTTCAATAAGGTGTCAAATGGAAAAGAGAAGTCTGTGCACCAATTTGTTGCTTTATTTCAGCAATTAGAGGTGAGCTGAAAGGATTCACAGTCTTCTGCTTCTTCCTGGAGATCCAGATCTTACTTCCCTGCTAGCATCAGAGCTACGAATCATCAGGAGAAGGCAAAGATTTTCAGCATGAGGGCAGCCTGCCTGGCATGGCCTTAGGGGTAAGAGATATAAAGAAGCTTTTGGCCTGACCATATGTCAGTGCCCACCCCTGCTCTCACCCATCTCCTGCTCACCAGGGATTTCTGGCTTATGGTCTCTGAGGCAATTACCGTGCCCACGCTCTCAGTAATTGCTGATGTACACGAATGTAATTCTTCGGTGAATGACAGGAGTTGTGACATTAATATAAAGCTGACACTGGTGAATCAGACAGCGAGTTTTTTTGAGCTTATAAGAAATAGTGTTTTTTGGGTGCATCTGGCTATTATTTTTAAAATTTCGGTGCAGCTCTACTATACTGTATAAATTTGTCTGTGAGCCATTTTTCCTCTTAAAATATGACTCGTTAGTTCTGTGCATATCAGGTTCTTTCTTGCCATTCATGTCTACCTGGCAGTGATGATATGAGAAGTTTCAGGAATTCAAGTCCTGTACATCCTTCACTTACAAATTCTAAGTCTGCTCCAAAGTCTAAACTTCTGACATTCGTGTGGCATTTCCTATAAAACTTAACAATGCTTCAAATACGATGACTGCCTAGTGGAGGACTTAAAAAGATGATGTATACCTTGACAATTATGCAGCCTGTATATGATTTGTAGTAACCAGGAACAACTATTGTTAGCTGCACTTTATGCCGATTTGTCCTTTCTGTTTGTTAATTACCATTTTGTTTTATCTTTCTCAGCAGCTGTTTGCCTTCACTTTTAGAGAGTTGACTGTATCATAGACTCAATGTATTACCAAATATTTGCTTTTCTTGGAATCTCGGGACTGAGTGCTTAGGATATGAGAATTTTTCACTGTGAACTCATTCTTTTTCACACCATATAGATGGTATTAATAAAGCTGTTGATAAAGATATAAAGTTACATGCGAGTAGCAGTCCTCAATATTATTTTTTACTTTATTTCAAAATACAGTTACCAATTGAAAAAAGATAGGAAATAAAAACTGCCCATTGTACAGGCAGTTTAATTTAAAATGTCCGCTTATCCAGACATATTGGCAGTCTACATGGACCTTCATGTGAATCCATTATTTGGGATGCACATCATTATTTATTACACATTAGTAGATTTAACAAGAATGATTATAATTAAGAAATACAGAATTATGGGAGATAAAATACTCTAAATCAGAGAGGCCCTAACTTCCTTTGATATTTTGATTTTAATCGCTTTTTCATTGTCCTTAATGACTCATCTTTAATTTTTCCTTGCTCCTTCTATTTTTAAATCATTAGTTTCCTATTAAAAAAAGAAAAAAAGCAATATAGAGAGAAGGAAATAAAAATAGTGAAAAAAATCGAATGTCATTGATGTACATGTGGCAACTGGAGACTCGATAGACTCTGTTCCTAGCAGAGAAACAACATTTCAATTCAAAAACTATTGAGTGTCTCTAACAACTTTTCCTTTCTCCAAACTACTAAGGTCTTGTACAAAGGTTTTCAGCTTCTACCAGATTCAGGAGGGAAACTTGATCCACAGATAATGATTTAGTGAAATGGCTATTCAGCTATGAGCAAAACCCACTGACTACCTGTCCCACAACACCCAGCAGCCACCAATTTCTTTGCATTGAGGAGAAACTGCAAATGCTCACCAAAGAGAATCTTTCTTCCCTTTTTTCCTACAGCTATGCTTTATACAAAGGCTAGTATAGGCACCTCACCTGAGACTGGAGCTGAGGCTGTGAAACAGAGGTAGCCCAGAATTAGCCTCTAAATCCTCAGAGAGTTTGGAGCAATACGTGGTCCTATTTTGAGCCTTTGCAAAGTAAAGGCGGGTCCTTCGTCATTGTGTTGGCTTCCTAGGTACTAGATACCTCGTTCAGATGCAAAAGTTTCACTATTTACAGATCTAGCAAAGGGATCTTCCTACAGCAGCTTAACAAGTGGAAATCTGCCTAGGGCATGATGGAGGAATTGCTGGAAAAGTGGGAGGGTCTGCCCAAAGACTAAAAGAAAATTGGATATCTAATCAAAAGTCATGGGGATGTGCTGATTCTGGGGCTGGGATATAATAATTGTCTTTCTGACCTAATGTCTATCTAATAATTTCATGCAACATAGAAAGTCTTCAAGAAGAGAGACTCAAGATAGTCTACCAATTGAGAAGATATGCTCCAGGTAAGTGCTTTAGGAGTAAGTGTGTGATTACTGCTTAAAGGTAACCTACAGGGGCATTAACTGCAGTCTGGCTTTTGGCTATGTTTTGAATACACTTTGAGAAGGACAACAGAACTGAGTCTTGAATATTAAATTTAGGGAATGTTTTGTGTGTTATTTCTGATTAGATTTAGCATGGCGCAACTGGAGAAGTTTTGGAGGTACCAGAGGACTCTCACTGGTGAAAATGAAGGATATCTATAATGTTTCTGAAATAGTCCCAATATCTAATTTGCTTGGTTATGAACTTAATCTTGGCAGACCTGGGTAGTTTGCTGTCTGCACCTTATGATGACATGTGCAGATAAACATCCTAAACTTCAGCAACCTATAGACACAAGTCCTCCTTCAAGATTGCACAGTCCCTAGAGTATGTCATACGTATACTCCAGGATCCTTGTATGTGTACAAAGTTAAGTGTTTATTGAGTTGGGATTTTGATGAAATAACTTAGAATAGAAGGAGTAAATTCATAATTTACCACAATCTACTCCTATATTCTTTTTGGGAGGTAACAAACTGAAATGACTGTAATATATTCCACGCTGGTATAAAAGTTTTAAGAAAATTTAAATAGCCATTTATAATTAACTGAAGAAAATTATATTATTTTCTCATACAAGCATAACATTTCTGATTATCTGAATTTAAATTACTGTGAGAAAAAAAGGAATATACTTCACTGGGATTAAAATTCTTGGTAAAGAAAAACAAGCTGTGGGTGAGCAAAAAAGTGCCTATGTTACCATTTTGTGAAATAAAAACATTGGGAGAATTTTCAAAGGCACAATCAGAAGCTAGATACTTAGCTGTCACTTATGGTCCTGAAATCTCTTCCTCATGATGAGCAGTTATCTGTAGGGAAGCCAGGGGACTGAGTTTCCCTCCATTCTAATGAGTGTGGTAAAATCCACGTGCTTGAATTTTAGGCGTTACTGTCCTGAGGGGACAGGAAAGGCAATATGAGGTGAGTCACATCTCATCCCAGCTGTCTAACCTCTTTATTTTTATTACAAGTATTTTCAAGTGAAAATGTCAATGTGAGAGAGCCATGACAGACAGTATCCATGATTTGGTTGGTTACTACCAACATGAGAGTCGACACTGCTCCATCATGCCCAACTTTACAATCAAGGCTTAAAGAAACAAATGCTAGCATAAGAAGTATAAGAAGAAAGAAAAGAAAGCTAGCATAGAATCACAGAAAAAATGTGACTTTTTCTTTTTTCAAAAATGTCTTTTTTCAAAAATGTCTTTTTCTTTTTTCAAAAATGTTTCTTTTTGATTTAGACTAGAGCCTAGCAGAGGTGTTATGCAATAGCCACTCTGTTGTTGCTCTTATAAAGAAAAGATTTGTATTAAAAATTTATTTGCATGCCACGTTTTTATTTCTTCAGCAATATCTCTAAAATGCAATGTTACCCTAAACTGACATTGACATTTGTCTTCCTAAACATCGTATTTACAATTATTATGGCATCTCTATAACTAAATATATAGATGGATGCTCTAAATTAAGTTTCAAAACATTTCAACATGTAGTAATTAATCCAAATTCACTATTTAAATACTGTCAAATAATCATTACAAGATAACTATTTTGAAATAAAAACAATATACTCCATATTTTTTGTCTTCCACATGAAACAAGAGGTAATAGTGACAAATTAGGCTTTGCATTATTCTAATTATCTTCTAGTGCCATATGTGTGGCAGAGGTTGGTGAGAAACTGCTAAGATTTTTGGAAAACATTCATATTTGCTTTGCTCATTGGTAAGAGAAACAAATATTATTTGAATTTATTTTCTCTACATTGCTTTTTTTCTGGTTTGGACAATCTTGTATTTATATCAACCTTTAGAACGAAACCTCTCTTTTATGAATATTAGGACAGAGAATGTCAAAGCATCATTTTCCAAGGGGAAGTTTGCCACATTTGCCCTTTCAAGGGCTATGCAGAAAGATATGCTTTGTTGTGTGATTGGTGTGTTAAAAACAATACTAAGATTTACTCTAACAAAAATTTTGGTCTACATAGTGAGTTCACCTATTTCATGGGTAAACAGTTATTTCAAATACCAGTGTTTTCAGTCATCCTGTAAACGATATATATAGAATTAATCACTGGATTTAAGAGGAATCTTAATTCATAGAAAGATAATGTATTTGTATGCTTAAGAATATTAGATCTTGTAATAATATAATAATTCCAAGTGTTGTCCATTATGATTATTTGCTTTAACAGAAGTCCACCTCACTTGACCAAGTATGGATCTTAAACTAAATAAAACTGCAATGAATGCAAATCTTTGCCTCCTACTGAGTTATCTGCTTAAGGTCCTGCAGGGTGCAGTATACTACCTTGCTTGGGTGAACTGAATATTTATATCTCAGTTAACATGAGATTTAAACATCACCCCTTATCTAACTTTACACAGACTGTGAGGTTAGCCAGTCCTGGAGAGATCATTCTGCTGGACAGTGTTGTCCCATAAGGTAGGTCAGGGTCCAGCTTCCCTTTTTTCTTTCTATGGAGATGACTTGAAAGTGCTGGAACAATGGTTTTACACCACATTGATTTTATAATCCCTAATGTAATGTCTCCAGAGGGGACTATAATTCTATGTAACAGGCATAAAACAAAGAGATAAATGTTAAAGTTCCTAATGAAAACGGAGGCATCAAGGAGCCACTAAGGATCTCTGTATTTATTTTCAGGAGAGTGATTCATGCTAGTTAGGTAAACTATTTTTTTTGAAAAACATATTTCTTAGAGATGCACAATGCAAATAATGTATATAGCATGGTGCCAAGGTCTGTCAGGTTGCTAAATTGAACCCACATTGATTCCACATTAATCAGGTTTATATAATTTAATGATGCTGTACAGTAAGCCTTTATGAAAGAGTATTTATTTGTAAGGTATGCAGTGAGGCAGAGGCATGAGTCTGAATTTATGCCACTTAGCTTCATATACTCCTACAGGTATAGTCTAGAGAGTCTTATTTTGACTTGGAATGTGAAATTATCAAAGATTAAGAAAATTGCCTCAAATCTCAATTTATAAAAATACTTTTGACTTTTGTCTACAACTTCACAGTCCTTCAGGGTATAGGGATAGTTCTTTTCTCTATGCTTTAAATACATACAATTCTGAAAAACAATATGGATGAGAATAATATTATGATAATATTATTACAATAATAATGAACTTTAACAAAGTAAAATGGACACCGTGCTCCATAAAAACTGGGCATTAATATTGTCTTTCCAGTTTGTCAAAATTCTCTTCAATTCCTGCTCCTGTTCTGCAGCACTCTTACAGCACTTTCAGTTTGGTATGGTCTTCAGGTTTAATAAGCAGGCTCTCTTCTCCATCATCCAAATCATTACTGAAAATACTGAAAAGTTACAGGGCAAGACAGACCCCATGCATACCCATTCCTTACCTCCTTCTAGACCTGACAGTGAACTGCTAATAGGAATTCTCTGAATGTAGTTGTCCACTCATCATACAGCAGTTTCATGAAAAGATATGTTTTCCTATCCTACTTTTAAGATTGTTACGTGAAGCCAGTTTCAAAAGTCTTACTAAAATCAAGATATATGACATCCTCTATTTCTCTGCTTTCCTTTGTTATCTTACTGTGTCAAAAGAGATGATTAGAATGGTATGATGTGATTTGCTTTTGGCAAATCCATACTGGCTGTAACTGATCTTATTTCTTTTTATATATTTACTCGTCGTTTGCTTGCTTGTTTGTGACTACAGCATTTTTGTTCCTGAAGCAAAATTGATTGTTTCTGACTAATTTTCAAATTTTATAACTTCTTCCCCCATTTTTAATGATGGACACTACGATTTTTCTCTTCTCTCTAGCCTTGTGTTACTTCCCTGGGCTCAGAAAGTTCCCAGAAAAAACAGCTCTACTATTTCTTCATCTATTTCTCTAAAAAGCCTAGAAAATATTCAATTTATCCTGTAACTTATCTTTCCTTGTTGCAGAAGTAAAATGCAATACTGCACCACTTTTTTTGCTCTGCCTATCTTTTGCCATTTGCTAGCCTTTGTAATTAGGATGTTAAAGGGGAATATTTTCTTGCATTTTGGTCAGTTTCTTGTTTAAATCCTATTTTAAATCATGAATTAAAGTAATTTGAGCTATTATCCTGGTCTCTGGGCTGCTGCATCTGAAGTAGGGGTGTACACCTGTCTCTTTCGTGGCAACTATGGGATGGTAATTTTGGTAAAAGGGTGGGTGGACAGTGTGGGGAAGAAACCTATCTGGCTGACACGGCCTCTTTCTTCAGCACTTGAGGTAGAAGCCTAGAAAATTAAATCTCCAAGTGACTAGGTGATTTGAGGGCGAGTCTTTGCCACATACTAATATCAGGCTGAGCTTTCAGAATCAAAGACCCTTTGGGAAGATTCCACTTAAATCAGCCAAAAGATTTCCTTTGTTGAGCAGTAGTCCTACGCAGGATGTAGCGAGAGAAAGATCTTTTCTTCTTGGTGTTTTTCCCATATTGTGGTATTTGGATTTTTTGCAGGCATACCTGAGGTGGTTAGTCAAGAGAATTACAGATGCTGAAGTTGGCTATGCATCGGGGATCCTTCCCAGGATCTCGTCCAGGTTTGCACTCTGAAAAATGGTGCATGAAGCCAGGAAACCTGAGCGCAAGAATCTCAGAGTCTCTCAACTATGCATTGGGCCAAATCACATTGCCATTTTCTATTTCACTTTCTGACCAGTAAAGTGGCTGTACTGATGCTTTGCCTTTTTTTCACATGTGTGAGTTATACAGGAAATTCTGTGCAGGCTATGAGATAAGTCTGTGCAGACTATTTGGCTAGAAGCTTATTTTGCTGTTCTTTTGGATGTATTTCTTGAGACTCAGCTGTTCTCTCTGTCTGTATTATATTATTACCTTGGTTTAACTTTCAAAAGTCCTAAAACCTGTCTCTCTCTATAAGCAGTAAATTTAAACAAATCTAAGTCATAAACCTATTTTTACAATATATAAATCTTTTTACCCTGCACCTGTGGTGCAGTCACAGTTTGTTGAGCATAACACATATGTATACTAGTCTGAAAATGGCCAGTTGAGTATAAATGGTAAACTGGCAAGAAAGATCAATCACTTTCTTAAATAAACTCCGAGGAGATGTGAGAATTGCAAGAAAAATCATCTGTAATATTCCTGAATATTTGGGGGCTTGATTTTACATGTGCCACAACCAATGGGAGTTCTGCCATAAAGATACAGGAATATTTCTCTTTGGTGCATTATCCTCATATTTGGTACTGATTTCCCCACAACAACCACAATTGTTGTATTTTGTATGGAATATGGAATAGCTACAAACTCATCAGAGAGATTAGGGAATGAGCAGCTCCATGCCAAAGCCTAGTCATAGCAGGCCCAGGAACTCTTTCACACAATTCAGCATAGATGATGCTCATATCTCTTGGTTATGACTCGCAGTTGATCACTGGTTAGCTTCAAGCCCAGTGGATCCATGCAGCTAAGAAATCCTCCACAGTTCATCATTAGGAACCAAACAGAAATACCTGCTTTTGACTGGAAATAGTAGATGCAAGATGGGAAAGCTGGCCCACACTGCCAGGGCTTTTTGGTGATGCTAGATGATGGGAGCTGCGCATGTAAAGACTGCTTTTTGGATAGATATTGAACATATATTTAAGTTCCAATTAATTAAAATATCTTTGAGGTCAAAGAGGACCATGCTGATTACTCAGACTGAACAGCTGAAGTCCAGGCTTAGCATATCTTGGCCCAAAATTTCTTCATCAGATCCATAGTCACATATTTTTGCACATTTATTGTTTATTTCAATGACTCTTCAGAGTCAGATTGAAGAAATGTTCAGAGTCAGACTGACAAGATTGAACAGAATTTGAACAGAATTAAGAGTTTCCTCATAGAAACAGATTTCCAGTGTTACCTCTGTGCTTAGAAAAAGCTACAAGATCCACCACTAATTCATGAGAGGGGAATTACACTTATAAAATCACCATTCTTGAGATGCTCAATGCCCCCGGCAATAAAGAGGGTCTATCTATACAGTAGCAACCTCTTACAGAAGTCCTGTAGACAACATTGTCCCTGTATCTGATTCTCTGGGTCTCATACCCCAACTTTATTCACGCAAAGTTGCCTTCAGACATCAGTCCTATGGCTGCCTCTGTACTGGAAGACAGTATACAGAATAATGGATCCTTTTAATGATGTTCCAGATATCTTACATTCTACAAAAAAGCAGAAACAGAATCTACCAGTGTATTCACATCATTTGAAGTAACGAATTATGGAAAGTTTGATATTTATTTAATTCAGAGAGAAGTATGGTTTATGTTATTACATTAGCTGCTAAACAGTTATTTAACAATGAAAATGCAAAAAGCAGTAAGAAATGCCATACTTTAAAATCTAGAAAATTAACATTTCAAATATAAAAATAATTGTGAAATTAATAGCAATTAGAGCTGAATGCATTCAAATTCTTCAAGTTATACTTTGAGTAGACTAAATAATTAACATTCTAACAAAAACAAATTTTAATCGATTTCATGATGTGTTATTACAAGACTCAAAAAGCAATATTAACAAAAAATATATAAACTGAGAAAAATAAGCACCATTAATATATGTATTTCCTTATATGAAAGATGACTGAAAATTAATAGCTTGAGTTTCTTTTTCAAAAAGTATTGTCAAAGAAAACGCAATACAAGAAGAGAATATCTTCAGTGAGCGTTAAATTCCCAAATCTCATTCACTGTGTCTCTTGCATATAGGTCTGTATAAAGCTAAATCCTGAAAAGAGTGTGCATGTATTTTGTCCCTGAAGTCATCTATCTTTTGACTTAAAGTAAGAAGTTCAACATTGCAAGCTCTTTCAGTATTGAAGTAAAGAACTTTCACAGACAAGAATTTGGATATGTCCAGGGCATCCTGGACAACACATCCTAAAATAAAGGATAAGGAAGTATGGTACCATCAATAAAAAAGGAGGGCTCCTTAGGCTTTGGTACTAAGAAAGTCTCAGAGCACTGTGCAGCTCAGAACAGGGTTCCACTGGGCTCAGAAAATACCAGAGATATTTTTCATGGTGATTTGGCTCTTTGAGAGATGAGAAATCATGCATTTATCACAGATTTTGCAGGTGTCTCAGACCTGCAAAGCAAAAGGGATTCAAAACTTTTAAAGGGCTTAGGACTGTAGTAGCAGGATGCAGATATTTGTTTAAGAAAGTACTTTTATATGGCTATTTACATTAAAATTCAAAGCAAATTCTTTAGAATTTTACATTGAAATTAAAATGTGTCAGCAATCACAAAGCTCTATTTTGAGTCTTTCCCCTAAATGTTCAATTAAGCATTGTACAAATCAGAGACTATTGAGTACTTTCTTAAAAAGATTCAAATTTTAATCAAAAGATTATCATTTTAATTTTAATTAATCAAAAGATTAATTCAAAATAATATTTAAGTAAAATAACATAAATGACTATACCTGTTTTGCTAGAAAACATGATCAATAAAGCTTTCTTAAAACATATTTTTTATTTTCTTATTCACCTGTTAGTGTCTTTTCCTCCTTGCTGTCTTTCAAGTGTAAATTGTATTTAGACTAACCCACTAACATGTAATTACATGTATTTTCATTATCTCATAATTTGGCTCTGAAATCTCTACTGTATGCACAAAATGCTGATTGCCTGCAGCTGTGGACAAGTGAATATTTAGATACACAAGCTAGCTGATGATATAAACCAGAAACTTGGAAAAAAGTCTTAGTGCTTGGTGGAAAAGCTCTAGTGCCTAAGGCACATTTGGAATAAGGGCCTAGATAAAATTATCTCCTGTATTTGTTTTGGCATTAACCCACTACAGCATAAAATATCTTTGGCTACTTGCAGCACAAATATTTATTTCAAAATGTTTCTGTCATTCAGACCATTGTCCAAATTTAGGAATAAGGCAGTGTAATAGCAAAGTGATATTAAATGCTATTAATGTTAACCAACTCTACCAGCCATCACACTCCTAGTCTTCATTTCTTCACAGCTTGATGTTGACTTAGCAAATGATCTTTTTCAAATTAAAAAAGGCAGCCAAGACAAAAGGAAAGCTATGACAATGATTATTTCACATCACTTCCTGAATGAGAAAATAATTTCTGCAGCTAACTGGAAATCCTGTGCTTTCTAGTGTCAAAATCAGAGAAGAAAACAATACAAAACAAAACAAAAACTTTGAGGCAAACAAAATCTGTGTTTATGAAAGGACTCATTTTCAGCTGTACTTTAAATGCACAGGATCATGTATGTGTATTAATGATAGAACTTTGTTGGTTTTCTATAATTATATGTGAATCAGTATTTCAGAGGTGCTTCCTACTCAGAGTCTGTCTAGCTCTACACATTTTCATTACTTTTTTATTATTTTCTCACTACTTATATTGAAAAGAATCTCCAGTATCTGAAAGAAGCCATGTAAGCGTAATATTATCAATACATTTATCTGCAAAGCCTTGCCAGAGCACTCTGTGAGGCTTCCAGAACAAAAAGGTTGTATCTGGGCATTGTTAATAATTATTAGGAAACTGTGCAAATGTAGCAGTTCTGTCCCAGGGCTTGGTGAGTAAGGTCATGGTACAATAAGGGTTGCAAGCTCTGTAAGCATTAGCTGTATTTGCATATGTCAGAACAGTCTGTGAATACTAACGGCACAAACACTTCACATCTGCTTCTGTTTACTCCCATGCTAACAGTCAAAAGTACAAAAGTACTGTGTTAATTGCTCTGTTACATACTGACTGTTGACACATTCTCCGTAGAGCTTTCATAAATACACTGTTGCAAACAAACTACTAATGACTTTGCTTATTTCCAGCCCATCTTTAAAGGAAATTCAGAATATATACATAGATTAATGATTCCCCTATTTAGCAGTGTGCCCTGTTGCTAGCTATTGAGGGGGCTTGTATAAAGGCAGTATCAATTAAGTTGCAATTATCTATGAAGTGGGAAAAAAAGGTGATGGTATAAATAAGTAATGTGCATGAAGTGAGAATTTCTGAAAACAACTTGAGGTGAACTCTGAGGCAAGGGCACCGACTAGTGAACAAACCCTCTCCATCTGCTCTTATATCTAAAGCCATTAGAGCCCAATTTGAAGTCTGACTAAATAGCAGTGATACCTGTGGGCCTCCATTGAGATTTTTCACTATATATGACATGCCCTGGAGAAATTAAAAAAAAAATAGGATGGAAGCTGAGGGAAAAAAATAAGACTCCTAAAAGCCACCACTAACAAGCTAATCATATTTAAATTTATGCTTCAAGTTTCTTTTTGCTGCAACACTTCAATACAGAAATAAAATTATTTTGCTATTAAAAGACAACAAAATATCCAAGCCAAATTCCCTGTTACAGTTAGTGCAATTTTCAGTTTCTGACACTGGTCTATCTGTTTCCAAAGAAGATAGAAACCCTCCCCAGTGCATTGCCTTCCTTAAAGAGCCAGCATCGAGAGTCTCAAATTTCCATTCAGTTTGGGTATTTAAACCTGTCACCCTTTTCATATCTTTCCAAAATAGATTTTTCTCCATTTCCATCATTCAGCTTCTGATATTCATTGCTACAAACAGGGGGTAGTAGCGCTTTATTATTTTCTTCAAATGGTTTTCTTCAACTTAATTTGCATGGTGGGACAAGATAAAAATTTTTATCTAATTTTTTATTAAATACCTGTCTCCTGCACTTACCTTTGCTCGTTTTGACCAGGACAATCATGAATGAATGACAGTCAGAGGGAACAAGCCAGTCTTTTATTAACTGAATCTTATTCATTCATGTCCTTTGGATGCTAGACATTTTAATCAAGTTCAGTGAAGAGTAATAGAGCCTTTTATCTAACAAGCCAAGTTATACTTCTTTCTTACTGAATTTCTTGAAAAGCTCCCCATGTCAAGTAGGTGGAGATTCACAAGGTAGGTTGAAGGGCTAAGACACTTTCTCTTGCAGTCACTGGAGGAAAGCTGGGGCCACCTTATGTGCAGGGTCTGTCACTCAAGCTGCAAGCGGTGGCAATCTTCACATTCTTCCCTTCAGATGTGACAGAGCCTATGAATCTTTAAAACATGATTTTCTCGTTCTCTTTTCCCGTAAATATGTTGCTATAAAGCTGCAATGAAGGCAGAAAATCAAAACCATGCCAGACCACACAGAGAAGATCTGTGGGAGGGAAGAGAAAGTGAATGGGAGAACAGCTAAACTGCTCCTTTGTCTCCCACTGCTGGCCAGTCCTCGAGAGGCAGGGAAAATCCTTCTTATCCTTGTAAAACACCATCCATGCTCAACTCTTGGAGATATCTTCTCCTGCTTCTCCCAGACACCCAGGGACTTTCTTCCCAGCATTCTCCTGACACACATCTTATTGACCTCTCATCTCTTCTGATTGTTCTTTTTGTGCTGCAGACAAATGAATAAGCCTGAAACAACTCTGAGCATGGGCGTACGTGGGTGCATAGGGACGTACATGTAGGTGAATGTATGTGTATGTAGGGGGAGGTATAGAAACAGATCTACTTAAATAAATCCCACTGGGTTACAGAAAGAAGTGACAGAACTCCAGCTACTCCACCTTAGTCCTCCGAGAGGTCAGATTGGGCTTCACAAGGAAATTGTGCTGTCCTCTTGGGAACCAGAGGAGTGAGTCTTGCCCTGGTCCTGGGAACTACCATGTAGAGGGAGAGTAGAAGGCTCGCCACTGCTTGGCACCGTGCTTGGCAGAAACTGGTTTTGATTCCAAGTGTAGTTAGTACAGCATTACTGAAAACAGGACTCTCTTCCTGCTTATTTATCACAATTGAACTACAGTGAGTCTTCCTTAGGGAGCACCTTGAAATGTGTCAAGACCTTAATTG
>JAUBOD010000314.1:779583-796701 GCA_032353885.1 Nothura maculosa
TCCTGCTTATTTATCACAATTGAACTACAGTGAGTCTTCCTTAGGGAGCACCTTGAAATGTGTCAAGACCTTAATTGATGGGCTCAGATCTATCTCATTTTTCAAATCATCATCAGATCTTAGAGACAGATCTCACCATGAACCAGCATAACCAGAAATCAGAATCAATTTGTTCTCAATAACTTTAGAATTCTGAAAAAAAATGTATATGGATAGTATTGCACCATGTACAAGTAGTGATGCTTAGCAGCTCTTAGCTTTTGTCTCATTGTTGGCTTTAAAGGCACTGAAAAGAAGCTGAAGAAGGACTGAAGAAAACAAGAAATGTTGTTTGTTATATTTTATAAAGTTAGTTGGAGTTGTTATATAAATCCACATCATAAATGAGGGCCATGAATGTTGTGAGGTTCTAAGTGCAGAATCACCATCAGAACTGGGAGAGCTTGAACAGAGGAGCCACAAATCCTATCATGAGAACTGTGCTCATACCACTGGAGAAGGGGTAACCAACTTGCAGTTTGACTCCTTAGTTGCCCTCAAAAAAATCCCCTCCATCAGTTTGATATCTCCAAAAACCTGACAGATGTGTTGGGAGTACTGCTCCACCAGGCTGATTCATGCCACTCCAGATCTCTCAGCCGTTCCTGGAATAGTCTGTTCACTGTCTGCCAGATGCAGAGCCACTAAGGGTGGGCGATTTAGTCAGTTTCTCATATTGCGGGAATTATGAGCATCCCAAAACTATCTGGAAAGCCCAGAGTGACTAAATCATTCCAGGTGAATAGCTCATGATTCTTTTTCATTTTCAGGGGCTTGTTCCTGTTCACACTATGGCTGATGTTTCACTGCTTGAATTCTTGGAGGAAACAGCTGTGGCAAAAGGCTGTCTCTTCAATTTGTTTTTTTGGATCTGAGAAAGACCAAGAAACAATGTTTTTATTTTATTAGAGCTAGTAAAGGCCAAAAGGATACTACGGAAGGAAGCAATGCTGGAGGACTTTCAGGCCCAGATGCTTTGGTATTTATGCATAGTGCATTGTGCTTGTAACCACTTCCTCAGGCACACGTGATCTTGTGCTCAGTTCTTCCCTGAGGCTGGTGAGGGTGATGGAGGCCACACGAAGACATCATTGAGTGTCATCCCACATCCAAGCCTTAGGCCCACATACTAGTATAGACATGTGGGTTAAAAAGGAACATATCACACAGAATCACAGAATCACAGAATCTTAAAGGTTGGAGGAACCTCTAGAGATCATCTAGTCCAACCTTCCCGCTCAAGCAGGCACACCTAGAGCATGTGGCACAGGGTGGTGTCCAGGCAGCCTGTTCCACTGCTCTATTACCCTCACAGGAAAGAAGTTCCTCCTCACCTGGAGATGGAACCTCCTGTGTTTCAGCTTGCACTCATTACCCCTAGTCCTGTCACTGGCCACCACTGAGAAAAGTTTGGCCCCCTCCTCTGTACATTTTTTTATAAATTATATATGCAAATATCTTTTTTATTTTTTGCCTTAAATTGTCTTCACAACTATCTAAAGTAATGTATCAAAACAGAGATACTGTAGTAACAATGACCAGTCACTAGGAGTGTTTCCCAGGGTTCAAATACGGGTCCAATACTGTTTAATATCTTCATTAATGAGGCAGATTATGGACAGAAGGCACTCCTCAATAAGCCTGCACATGATACAAAACTGAATTGGATATGATCCTGGACAAGCTGCTCTATCTGACACTGCTTCATACAGAGGTGTTGGACCAGGTGATCTCCAGAGGTGACTTCCAGTCTCAACCATTCTATGTTAGATAAGTTATGGAGAGAAAAATTGAAAGTAAAGTTTGAGAACAGCTACCAGTCTCCAGCATGTCAGTAAAATACTAACACAGATAGTCTTTAGCTACTAAATATTAGTCCTTTATGAAAAAGTTTTAGCTGAACCACTGACCTGGTTGTTATATACTTATTTGAAAAATACAAAATTCATAAGCTAAATGAAGCATTTGACATATTAAAAGAAAAACAACTGTAACACGTACAGTTACAGGTACTTTATGAAAATATATGTTGCGTATTTTATTACTAGATAATATGCAATTACTTTGACAGAAAATTTCAGTGATTCAATTAGAAGATGATTAGGTTAGTTAGGCTAACTTTCATTTAAGTTAAGCATAGTGCAGAGAAAAGTGAAGCATTCCCTTCCTTCTTGCTCTTCTCTACATCTTCAGAAGTGTCTGAGTTTCCTGTTTGCTTTTAACGGAGCTAAGCTATTAAACAACAGATTATTCTGCCACTGCTAATAAAAATCTCTGTAAGAAATCAGTGACGTTTCTAAACTCTTTCAGTTTACATCAGGTCCATCAGCTCCATCAGTAAGATTTAAATATATAAGTGCCAATAATTCCAGTTACAGATGTTTTTTCAGACACTCTTTTGATCGTTGGACAACTTTGGACTTTGAACATTATCATTAAGATAACTAGGAGTAGGCTGTCTAGTTGTTGGTTTGGCAAACACTGGAGCTAACCTTGATTGGAAACAGTTTTTTCTGTAATACCTTAGTCTGAAACAAAACCTCTCTCACCTGATTAGACTGCAAGATTTATGGATTAGTACAAATGATATGCCATATACACTGCAAAGAATGTTCTGCCAATGTTTTAACATTTGTTTTCTTTCTTACAATAGGGAGGTTTTTTTCTTTTTTTACTTTTCTCCAATCAGGTAATGTATCTATGCTATCTAGAAACTATGATCTAACATACCCTTCCTTTCTGAGATTAACTACAGTGGCAACTTAAGCAACAGGGATACAAAACTATTTTTTTCCACATTTGTATTGTGACCCAGCACTATTTAAATCACAAAGTGGCTTTTATGAAGCCTAGACCAAAACTATTTGGTCACAGTTGTTATTTGCACACTGCTTGTTGTGGGAATCAGAGAAGCCACTCTGCAGCTCCATGTCAGATTCAAGTTCTGAACAGAAGATAAAGCTATAGGACAAGTTGCAATGTCTCAAGACAAGAGATAAAACTAGTCCAATACCGTGTATCTGATATTAGTCAAAATAGACACTTGGAAAAGATTATAAGAGACATGACATAGAAATAACTGTTTGGAATATTCTCCAAACTTCCTATAAATTTCTCTTTCAAGAATTTCCTATGCCAAAGTGTTTCTATTTATTTAGTAATCCCCTACAGAGCTCCCTTCCATGAGCTTGTTTAGTGTCCCTTTGGACTCAAGCAAGATATTAGTATCCACAAGGACACTGAAAGTAGCAAGAACATTCTGCTTCTGTATGGCTTCTAAATCATCTGGTATTATTTTATTTGGTTTTGGTTTTGATTGTGTTTTTTTTTTTTCTTTTCTGTACAGGATAGACCTATCCACAGTTTTTGAAGAGATGCACTTGTAGTTTGCACATGGTAGCTAGAATTATCTAAACTGGTAGATGACTTAAGATGCTTTAATTTTTGTGTGCCCCAATCAAGACAGCTTAGAAGGAACAGGCTTTCAGACATGCTCAATATCTAAATTAAGCCGCCTTAAATATCCCATCAATGTTGAATACTGTATACCCAGGTTTCCAAGAGACTTCAGGCTTGAATTTGAGGATAGGAACCTCTGGATCTTATAAAAATGGATTTGATCATGAACTCCAACTTTGTAAAACTCATGCTTGGTTCCCAAATAGCACCTCTCTTAAGATTTTTATTGCTCTGATGTTTCCAGCCTCCTCACTCCATCGCCTGCATCACGTTTTTCTCTATTTCTCTGTGCATTTTGCAATCGTTCCTTAGCACTATTTTCTTGTTCCTCCTTGCTGAAAATTCACTTTGTTAGTGATAATGTTTCCATATAGATTTCTGCTACTTCATCAGCCATTTCTGATATTCCTGATTCCTTTCCTTACCTATGGTTCAATAAGAGTCCCTTATAACTCTGTCTGCTCCTTTGGAAACCACCTCATGCTGGCCAAACAGTTATGTTAGAAGGAATTCTTTTGCAGCCACTTCCTGACTTTCTTTAACCCTCTGACATGTTGCATCTTTTCTCTTGTCTGGCAAAACTCATTTTTTGGTGATCTTCAGTCAGGCCCCACATACCATTTCAGTGCTGAGTATATCCCTGGTTTCTGGAGTCTGATATTTTGTAATGGAATTCCTCTAAAGGAATTTGCTTTGGGCTTTCTAGTTTAGGTTTATAATAATATTTACCAAGAAATACAGAAAGCTGATGAGAAAAAAATGAGGTCCTTTTCATTGGCATACATTTAAAAAAGAAGAATTTGTCTATGCATTCCTCAATTTTCACACTCCCAGATTTCAGTTTCATGGCAATCTTAGTCCATTTCATGCTGGAGATGTGTCAAACTGAGAGCCCAAGGAAATGGAAGGATTGCCTTGTGAACAAAGGTTAGCAATATCGTTATATACCTAAAATAAACTCCTCCTCATTTTTTAAGATCAAAGTCAATCCAAGATATATATTTTTTTATGTTTCTCTCTACATTTACTGAAAGCAGACTTCTGTAGTTAAGGGTCAGAGAAATGACTCTCTAAACATAATTCATTCATTTGCTAGTAACACTAGCAGGAAAGACCTTGGAGGTCACTCCTCTGGTGCAGAAGAGGTGGAGCTCAGCTGCTTATGCTTGTTAACAACTGAAATTAAGCAAATAATCTCAACAAACAATCACTTGGGAAAATTTTGCCCAGTAAGTCTGCTTTTATGATCTGTCTATATTCCCTTCAAATATTTGCCTGCTTCTTCATTGAATAAGTCTTTGTATAAGACCATTCACAACAGCTTCCTGCACATTCTTTCAATAAGCTATGTGCATTGTTTTGATCTTATGTATGGTGATATTTTAGTGTTTTATTTTCTTTCAAATAGAAAAACTGCAAGCATTACAATTCAGAGTGCAATTCCAAAGCTAACTTTTCCAAATTAGATGAGCGTTTCACCTGCATTTCTTGAATATTCATGATAGTAAAAGCTGAATGCCTGAACATTGCTAGAAAGAAAGTAAAAGTTTGATGACAATGCAATCAAATGAAAATTTATTTCATAACTTGAATATGAATATTTATAAATACTTTTTCACCCAGTGGTTGGGGGAAAAAAGAAAAAACATGCTGCCACTGCGTTCTGCTGTTGTTGTAGAAAATATACTTTTCTAACCAGTAAGTTTAAACGGGTACTTGCCCTGCAGCAAAAACAAGAAAATAAAAACATCAGAGGGACTTCCATGAACCTGGATGTAAAGGAAAGAAGAGATGGTTGCTCTGTTCAAGCCTAGTTTCTGTCGTTCTTGATTGCCTTTCAAGGAACCTATTCACAAAGAAGTTCCTTATCATTCATCTAACCTCATGTCATACAGTAATATGACATTTCATTGCTTACCTTCTGGTCCACACTAAGGCCCCAATCTTATGGACACTTACAGATTCACTGAACTTGACAATGGCACCTATTTAATGACTTTACTGGAGTATCTACTTTCTATTATGCTGAACAAGTCTTTAACAAGTCTTTAATTTTCTAAGGGTACAGGGGCTATTTTAAAATAATAAATGTATATAGTACTATGTACAGCACTAGAAATCTTTCTTATTCCCTTCGCTGCCTTTTCTTCGATACCATTTCCAGAATGTTCTATCCAGTTTCAGATTTTTTTTAGCCTATTTATTGTTTGTGTCTTAGAAAAGTAAAATCTCTTCTTTCATTAAGCATTTACTTTGTTTTCCTTTTCTTCTTCTGTTCCAGGCTGAACATTGTATCCTGCCTCTCCTCTCTGTCTCTGTAATGCCATCTGTGTGTTCTCTCTGTGGCCTCACCACTAATCTTCATTGATAATATAATTCATAAATAATACTTAGCATTTACATATCCTTTTACAAATATTAATTAATTAGTGCTCATGTACTTGTATAAACCATTGTCCTCACTTGACAGATGGAGAAACAGTAGAGAGGACGCTGTCTGCTCTCTGCATTTATGGTGCCCAGCACAATGGGCTCCTGCAATATTTAGCATATAACCATTACTATATTGAACATTAACAGGAGTAATATTAAGTTATTTAATCAGAGCAGAAATCAGAATCACATTGCAACAGAGATGTCCCTGCACTCATGTTTCATGCTTATTCCAGCACAGTAAATTGCTCTCCTGACACTATCTGTGTAACTGCTTCAGCATTCTCCATCACTGGAGCAGCTGGATTCCTCCTAGATGTTTAAAAGGGGAAAACTGCTCTGCCAAAGTGAGAATACAAATACCATAGAAATACAACGTTTAAAAGAGATTTTTGGGGGGAGAAAAAAGGAAAAAAATGCTTTAAGAAGTCTATATTGCTTTGCAGTTTCTAGATGCTAATGAAAAGGAAGGGCTAGGAATTTCCTTTCTAAAAGGAATATTATGAGTAACTTTATCATGTTCAATATCCAAAACCAGGGAGCTACTCTTCCAGGTTTCCTGAACTACAAAGACTTAGTGTATTTATAATTGTGAACTTCTATATATTGCACATTAGTGATTCTATTTAATTTACCACCAGTAACGCAGAAGCTGTTGTATCATATTCTAACTTAACATTATTTGCCGGATATTATTAGATTTTTACATATTATCAGATTTTTACAGAGGTGGTTGTAGTCAAAAGCAGAGAAGTAAGTTCCAACACGGTGAACTTTGGCAATCAAGGCACCTGTAGTTTATTGCAGTGTCCCTATGGGAAATGTAAAAGAAAATCTCTCAGAAAAAAAAAAAAAAAAACCAACCAAAGCTTCATCCACAAAATGGTCATAAATTCAGTGTTACAAACAACTCGGACACCACTGTAAACAAGACGTCTGGCCGCTGTTGTGCCCCGGTGTAATATCACTCTAAATCATGGTACTACACTGAAGAGAAATCAGGGGACAGAGCAGTGCAAAACAGGAGTTGCAGCATAAATTTTGATCAGAAAAAATAACAGTTCAAAACAGCCCCCCAAATTAAGAATTTAACATATTAAAATACCTATATGCTTACATACTGGTATCTCTTATACCTGCTCGAGATTCTCCTGAGCAGAAATTTGGGCATTTCTCAGGAAGTGAGTGTGTCAAAAATGCAAGTCTCTGGCATAGACATTGCTGAGCCCTTGCTTGGTAGCATTCAAATGCAGGTGCACAAAAAAATCCATATTATATTAATATGAATCCCTAGGCTGTAAGTCTGAGCCTTGGGAGCAGTGCCCTTGCCAAGGGCAAGGCGAAGCAAAGGCAAAAATACCCTGCTCTGTAGCCACATTACCAACTATGCCCCTTGAAGCATAGTGGTGATGGGAGAAAGATTATATGTAAGATATTTTGCAAAACATATGGTCACTCAGTATAAACATAAATCAGTGACAGCAGAAAACTCAGAGCTGAAAGATCGGTTTTGTTGTTACTTTGTCAGACCTTCCCACTGCTCTAACAGTTCCAACTTGAAAAAAAAAATCCTAAAAAGGGATATGGTTGCCAAATACCAGGTGCCATCTAGTGGTTAACATATAAACTGTAGCTCTGTACTCCAGGGCACGATGGAAAACTTGCTTTGCAAACTTTTTATCAAACAAGTTACGGTTCTCCTTTGAGGATTGGTTTTGGGCACAACCCAGCTTTGGCTGCCTTGAAGTTTGGCATCTCTTCTCCACTTGCTGTAGCCACCCCTCACTCAGCTCTTCCTCATTTTATTGGGATTCCTCAAAAGACCATCACTTGCCAACATGATGACAGGTGTGGGCCCACGGATACTCATCACAGGATCTATACTTCTTTATTTCTTTATTTTTTTGGATAGTGTTGTCTTTCTTGGGACATCTTTTTTATTATTGTAAATATGATGTATAAAGTTGCTAGATTCTAGCCCTAAGACTGAGAAGATGATGGACTGACTTCACCTACAAGTAAGTGATAGGAAGTTGTCCTTTCCCAGATCAAAAAATTCACCCAAATCCTCATTTGTACCCCTTGTCTCTCTGCAGCCTTGGGTTTCCTTTTCTCTGCTGTAATGTCATTAACTACAGAAGAGAGTTGGTTGCAGGATTATCCCACAATTTATGCAAACAATTACATGAGCAAAAGCCACTCAGGAAAGAAACTGCAGAGCTTGAGTTTTGTCAAGCAAGAAACCTTCCTGCATTCATTTCTGTTCAAAATTTTGAGTGCCTTCTTATGAACTGAAGACTAGAAGGACTGACTTTGCTTTATGGTATAAATATTAGCCTACGAAAGAAGACTAGTGTGCCCAGACTTTATTCCTATAAGTAGTCTTTTCCTCTTTGTGAGGAAGAGTTTACATTTTCATATCAAGAAATTCTGAAAAAAAAATAGCAAACTTTTTGAGCAGGGAGTGCACACATGCACATGTTCTCAAGGTTAAAAATCCACTCTAACTTTTTACCAGTCAAAAGTGCACTGACAAACCTGAAGATTCTGGTAGTAAAAAATACCAGTAGTTGATGAAAATGTCTATAACAGGCTTATTTGCCTGATAACACCCATCTGGTTCACAAATTCATTAATAATTAAATTAAGACCGTCTAAAGAGTTTGCCGAAGAGTTTCATTTAATATAATTTAATAAAATGTAAAGAGATGACTAAATTATTCAGTGGCCTTTTGCACCACAGCTTACCACACACTGAAAGGAAAGCAGAGTAAATACACATGAAGTTTTGATTCTATCCTGGGAATAAAGTATAACACTCAGGAGTTGCTTCAGTGACCACTGATTTGTGGATGCCCAGCTTTCCTTTTGTCTTTTGCCTGAAATTAAATGTTTTACAGAAGTCTTGATGTGTGTGTGCACATATAGATGTGTGTACATAAATACATGCTTAGTGTGTGCTAGCATACAGCTTCCAGATCAGAGCTGTACGGTATCTGATATAGATGTGCTTGAAGGCTTTTATAGCCATCTTTATCAATCAGATGGGTAATCATCTCACAGAAAAGAGGTTCTAAAGACACCTCTTTTAACATTCTTGGATGCAAACGAAGATAGAAAGATGCTGTGTTGTTTAATATCCTTTCCAGTGACTGAGGGACTAAAATGCTTGGTATATAAAATTAAATAAAATATGATTTCTAAGCTCTCTATTTCAAAAAAGAGGCTAAATATGTATTAATGATTCTTTAATATTCTATATGATGAGGATTTGCTGGTGAGACTATACATTTTGTTCTTAATAGATTGCTCTTATTTTTGCTCTTAATTATTGCTCTTAATAGATTGGACATCTTATTTTTTATTAGTACAGCTACCTTCCCTCTTCAGCAATCTGCATTCTCTAGGTTCTGATTTGTCCTTTTCTCTTTTTCTTTTCTATTACAAGGTTTTATCAATTAGATTGGAGGCTTCATAATAGATGTTCCCTCCTTCTATTATCCATATAGAACTGCACTTTGGTAACAGAAAAAAAAAAAGGTAAAAACTTGTAAAATACTCAAAATTATCAAGAAACTGCTCTAAAAACTCTCAGATGTTTGACAGGAATTTTGGCTAAAGGTTTGTAGAAGCACTTCATGTTAAATCAAAGCATTTTATTTATGATTGTTATTTACTGTAGGTGAGAATATACCTTTGGGAGCTGGCAGAACTCTCTGAGGGGATTTCTCTTTGACAGTTAAATTCTTTGTAAGCTACCTAAACTTATAGCTAGAAGCTAACCACGGCCTATCAACTGGTGGGATTTGCCAAATAACTGGTGGATCTTGGGCACTTGTTTCTATCAGCTAGAGTGACACTACAAACAGCTGCAGATGCATTAAATATTTTCCTCATATTACTTTTCCGTGTGAGCCATTCCTGCAATTGCCACAGGGCTGTTACTCAATCAGGAATGGGAAGGGAACTTAGCCACAAAATGTCAAGTAGGAAGAAAAGCAGCTCATAAGGCCACAACCGTTAAGCTGTGGTCTTCCTATGAAAGAGCTCAAAAACTTCTCGCCTACTGTTTGATATGTGATGTAATTATGGTAGAAACAAACAGTGAATAAGGAAAAAAATTTACACAAAACATCTCTGAACAAAGAAGAAAAGAAGCTTTAATCTTTTCTCTGAAGTTAGATTGAATTACAGTGTAAGAGGCTGACTGCAAACACTCGTATTTGTAACTTTTCTCTCACAAAATCCTTGACTTCTGGGAGAGGACTCTCTGTTATTTACTTTTTCTCATGTCTTTCCCATATCCATTCAGTGTTTTTACAATATTTCTGATGGATTTATCTTCTGCAGCAGTTTCACAAAGATCAAAGACAAACCTAAAACACTTGTTTGTAGCTGATGGCTTAAGGACCGAATCATTTTGGTTGTTGTTGTTGTGATTATTGTTTTCATTTTTAATTGCATATTCCTTTTTTTACTCAAAATATTTAGCTTAGCAAAAAATATTTAAAATATATTGTTTCTTTTTCTGAAATGATTAACTAAAAGCTAAAATTGAGATTTCTAGAGAGACAGTGTGCAATCACAGAATGAAGCAGAGAAGAGGATCCACAAGAATCTGACTCCCTATACAAATCTCTCTGGAAAAGCAAAGATACTTACTATGAGTAAAGATAGTAGAATTTAAATATATATCACCAAGCTGGTAATATGCGATGTACATAGACATGTCATGAAGACATCCTGATCAGTCTTCTAACAAGAAAGATTATGTATAGTATACAGATAATGTTGAAAGCTATAGATAAGAGTAAAAAAGTGTTATTATAGACAACTATATTTATTTTCCTCTTCAGAAACTTAATGGAAGTCAATGCTGACAAAAACTTGTTTTGTGTAGCTAAATATTTATTCTACTACTACTAGACGGGGCAGCAGCCTTCTCATATATCCCCCTCTACCAATTTCTGGACCAGCTAAACTCCATAGTTGCCCAATTCCTAAATCAATGATAAGGGAAATTGTAATGCACATAGAGTACGACAGGTCATTTCAACAGCAACTAGTCACTAACACATATCTGCAGTATGATTCAGTACCTACATGCAAACAGCAGTGAAAATATCATGAAATGTCACTGTCCACAAAAATGTTCTTCTACAGAAATGAATGTCTATGTAATTTTAAATGTTTGGAGTGTCCTTGGACTTCAAACTGTTGCAGTGTAGTTTTGCATTTTTTCCATTTTCTTTAACTAATGGCTATGATTGCAACTGGGGCAATTATTTATTATTAATACTGCATTTACTATCCTGATAAATTCTTTGAGACAATGGACCATTACGAAGTATGAGCCTAAGCATTTATGAGTTAGCAACTAAACGGCATTATATAACTTGAGTCAATTTCTCCCAAAGAATCCATGGAGTGAACTCATCAGAATTACTCATTGTTAAAGGAGTGCCTCAGGGTTTAGTACTTTGACTTTATTATTTTTTCCTTTAGCTATTCAAAACCTTGGTTCGTTTGTAGGAAATGCTAATTATCCTTTCTCTGCTGATATCCCACTGCTGTTTTATAAGCAGAGCTTTGCTTGTACAACTTCAAAAGAAATCTTCAAACTCAATATTACCAACTTTGAATATTATCTAATTAACCTCCCAGTCTGTCATGCCTTGTTGGTTATCATGAAATAATCACAGCCCCTCAGGTGTTGAAGCTCTAGATGCAGCTAAGTGCCTCTAATTCCCTAAGGGGGTGATTAGCTCATGATAACAATGCTCCCTTGAGTTGTTTTATTGCTTTTATAAAAAGACTTTATTGTGGGGGAAATGTTTATTTTTATGCAGGAGGAAGATGGAGCTGACAGTTTAGGCTGGTGAGTGACTGTAGCTGTTACTCCTGAGTTGTGGTGTGAACCTTGATATATTTGCTCATTTATGATACTCCTCCTCCAATCTCAATGTAGTGGCTGGTAATTAAGCTCCTGCTGAACTCATAGTGTGGAGAGAGAAAATAAATACTTCTGCCAGAGGTGAGCAGTTAAAACAAAGCAAAACAAAAGATTCCTTCTGCTCTGGGGATCATATCTCAAGAGTCTGGAGTAGTTAAGTGTTTTGGAAGTCACTGGATCAAGTTCTGTGCATTGTTTTCCCTCCAAAATCCTTGTTTAAGTATGGAAAACAGAAAGTTCAAGTCAGTAAGTTAATAGCTGAAGATTTCTTACAAAATCACTTCAGTTAGCAAAATTTCTGAACATTGAAAAGCCCAAACATTGCAATAAATATGTTAATTGTAACCCTCTAATCATTTGCTTGACAGCTTTTATTATCTACTATCTTAACATTGCTACTTTACATCTTTGATGTCCTGTTTTTGCCCTCAAATTGTACACCACAGAACACTTTACAATATCTCCCTATATGCAGCCCTATAATATATGCTATGTCTTTCTAGCAAGCAGGCTTTTTATGTGACTGAAATGACTAACCAGTCTAGCCTGAAGATTTGTGCATGTGAAACCTCCTTATGAACAACCAGCTCACTGATTGTATAGAACTATAATGATCTGTTACAGAACTCTTTCATTAATGATGGAAGGAGAAAAAATTTCCTAAACATCTACAGAAAGGATAAGAAAATGTCTTTTTATCCTTGTATGGAACAACAACAGAAATATGCTATTTTACACAACAAATATATGGTTTATACTGTATAGCTGTTATAGCTAACAGCATAAAACTTTGTCAACTTTGCTAAAGTAGGCAGAATATCTCTTTATGAGCATCACTGTGAGGGTAATTTAGAATTTCATTTTCTGACTTCTGTTCTATTTTCAGTAGGAAGAATTCTAAGAGCTCTATAAGATTTTCCAAGATAAGATGTTGACGTGCTTTTTTGTTTCTTTTTGTTTTGTTTTTTTTTTGGAATGTGTCCTTTTCCTTTGTTAGTACAGATAGAATACCTACTGGTAAAAAACAGTGCATTTACGGCAATAGGGTTTATAGAAGTTGAGCTGTACAGCCTCTCTTAACATTTGTCTGTTCCTCATGTTGCGTATAACCTTCCCACACCTCTTATCAGCTTGATTTAATATGTGGTTGTACATATTTGCATATAGTTTTGAATCCATATCCCAAAGTGCAGAGTGACCACCCTTCTGAAACAGCAAGGATTCTTTCTTGCTAAGTTCACTTGTAAACATAATCTTCAATATTTGCTGAATACTTATTATTGTCATTATTGTCATTTTGTCGTTACCTGCATGTAATATGCAAAGGAAATATGGCACCTAAAAACCCTTCCTATATCACATAAAACTGCAGCTGGCAAGTGATGCAAATGCGAGAAGATTTGCATACTAGCTAAAATTTTAGGATATTTTTCTAAACAGATTGTGACCTTAAGTTTAGACTTAAGTTTAGAATTGATGGTTTTCTGATTCAATATTCTCTTTTTTTTGTATGAAAAAACTCAAGTTACAAATATTCTGGTATTGATGTCTGGCAAAAATAATGTTGAGTTTAAGACATGTATTTAGTTACACAATATCTTTGTCTTAATTCTTTCTGCTTTATCTTTTTACCACTACATAATTCCCAAACATGTAACAGCAGCACATTTGTGCCTCCTCCCGCGGGAAGAAAAAAAAAAAAAAAAAAAAAAAAAAGAGAGAGAGACAAAGGAAAACTTTACTTTAACAATACATAAATCTTTCCAGTCTGAATGAAGTTACAGTAACTAGTCCAGACATTTCATGACCATGTCTTTGGTGCATTTCAGACTGGGCTATGCTATACGTATTGGATCAAAGTGTTAAAATTGTAGAGTATTGTTGTCAAAGGTAACTTTGAAGAAACTCATACATGGTACGTAAGCACATTTTGTTTCCTAGGTAACAGCTCTTAGTGATAACAGTTCCACATAAAAACTGCATATGGGAAGCCATTTGCAGTTCACAACTTCTACCGAGGAACAATACTGCCTATTTCTGAGCATCATTATTTGGTACATCATCTCTTAACTGTGATATAGAAAACCATGTATAACATCTCCTTTGCCAAGCACTCTTGTAATTTATGGACATGGGTTATGAAAGACATTTTCTCAGTTGGATTGAAATGAAAAATTTTGAAGGTAAGCTGGTAGGCAGAATATTCTGGAGAGAAAGCTCTAAATGCTTCTCACAGTCATTAGATAACGCCTGACCTTGGAACAAGCTACCTGACCTGCAAAAAAAGACACTAGCCAGAAGATCTTTCTATGATTGTGCTACTTAGTACTCTACAAATATGTACTGAGTAGTCAATAGCAGTTTTGCATTTATAATTTCATTCTTTAATTCCTTTTTTTTCTTATAAAAGAGAAAATGAAATATTGTATCGCAGAAGCAATGAAGGAATGGACAAGTCTAATAAATTCTAAGATACAATTTATTCCATTTTCCTAAAAAAAACTCTCATATGTCAGTGTTCTGTACCCTCTGAGTAGGTTCTTTCAGATATTCCACATATGGAAATACTTTAGTATAAAAACTATCTTTGAAGGTATTCAATGTTACATGGGATTTTTTATTTAGCTGAGTGTTAAAGTCATACTTAAATTACAGTAAAATATACAGCATTAACAAAACGCAGCAATTGCAATACACTATTCAGTCATAATACCAGTGTGATTCCTATTAGTCATCTCTACAATATGTTGACCGTCTTAATATTGGTAGTCCCCCTTTACTGGGAAAGAATTATTCATGGTTTGAAGGTAGCTCAAGTCCAGCTCAAATTGCCTTTTTAGTTGTTCGGTTTTTATGCACTATGTTGTGCTGAGACACACATACTTTTCCTGCATACCCTTTCCTGGGTCACAGGGAGATATCTACACTTTTTTTGAATGAAGAAACATTTGAAGGAAGAAACTTTTATACCAGCTGATCAACTCTACTGGAATAGCTTCTTGTGTAACACACGAGGTCCTCTTCTGGTGCACCTGTATTGAAATAAAGTCAGCTCTGTATACAATAGCTATGATTCCTGAGCCACCTCCTACCCTACTTCTGAAATTCATGGGCCACCTTGCCCTTTGAGCCTTCTCCCATTGTAGGGGCTACTGCTCAGTCACATCATAGCAATAAAGTTTTCTTTAAAACTCGTTTTCATTTATGATCATAATATTTAAATAAATTTCAATATCCTATTGTCAGTCCAAACTGAATATTTCATTTAAGAATTGTTATCCTATCACTTAGGTTCCAAGAATGCTTTGCACAAGTTCTGTGTCTGTGTGTATGTGTGCTTATACATTTGCACCTCTTTCCTATAAATGAAGTAGCATGATTAACATTAAAAACAAAATGTAGATGCTTTGTGATTTTTTTCTGTAATGAAAATATTGTCTCTTAATGAACTTTAATGAAACAGTACTATACACATGGTGTGAAAAGTTGCCAAGAGGTGTAAAGCAATTATTATGACAAAAAGCATGAGTTCTGAAGAGCCATTTCTCTTGTGAAGAGCGTGTGAGAAAAAGCAGAATGAAGAAGTCCTTAGGGAAAAAATTAATTTTAATAAGCTTCTGTGCATGCTCAAAGACAGTATAAATCTAGGCTCAAAGTATGATATGTAATATAGTAATCACCTAGGAAGCTAACTGGAAATAAGAATGCTGAAAGAATTGCTTTTCCAGAACTGTTTCTACTGCTGAATGATGCAATCTTCAAGCTGGAGATGACTTTTGTTAAGGGCTCTGGTACACTTCCTTCTCAGAGAGAAGGACTTACACGTTACTGCTTCAGAAGAATTGTTTTGTTGTTCTACTTTTCCTTATATTTTTCCACAATATTTTTCTGGACTGCTTTCCATTGTTGTTATATTTTTGACAGGGTCTACTTCCAGTAAAAGGAAGATTTAAAGAAATATGGACCCTTACTAAAATTAATGCATGTGATTAGTTTTTGTTTGTTTGTTTATTTTTAAAAAAACATTCTTAGAATCACTGATGCCTCTGATGCTTCTGTGTCCCTATCAGGCTGTAGCTTATCTTTTCAGGCCTTTCATTTGTGCAGCAACACCAATATTTAGATTGCAAGAATTCTTTCTCTAGGAGAAATTTTCCTAGTAGAACTCTAACATTCTCTTTGTAGTTATATATTTTTCTACAGACCATAGTTTCTTCTGTTGAACAGACCGTAACAAACCAATGTTTCTTCTGTTGAACTTCTGTCCATGTGAGATTTTAGGTAAGTTTATTATGCACTTTCATTAACAAGATGAGAAAGAGGAGGGAGAAAAAAAAAAGAGGAAGAGTAATCTCTTTCCCTTTCTACAGTTATGCAGTTATGCAGAAGCAAGAAGATATATGCAGTATAATATATAGAAATGACACCCTGGAAATACCTGAGAAATCTTCTAAATTAGTCTTCACCAGTGCTATCCAGTCATCTCTTGATTAAGAGGTCATTAAATTATTCTTTACTTTTCTTTTCTTTTTGGAAATAGTTACTTTGAGTTATCTGGTATCCATCATGAGCATATTTGAGCACTCAAATGCTCAAATTTCTTTCCTTTTCTAAACGTAATCTACTGGCCAAATTTCAATCAGTTTTCTACTGAACTGTCAATAGTAAATATTCGTTGTTGTCTACTAGTCTTCTATGCCACCTACTTTTGTCCCCTTAATGAATTGTTAAGAAAAGTTGCAACTAATATAGTCAGTAATAAACTGACTGTCTATATATTTATATGTACACACACACACATATATATATACACATACATATGTGTGATGAAGGAAGACTATTAAGTCTAATGCAGGAAATAAGCTGTAGAAGAATCCTGTCCTATGCATCATTTTACTTAGAGTTTCAGTATGTAGGTGGTAAGACATAGAGATGGGTATTTAGAATGTGGAAGAAAGGACAGGCCCCTTGGGAGAAATATAGAAACGTTGTCAGGGAATGCAGGGATGCTACAAGAAAAGCTAAGGCTCAATTAGAATTGAACCTGGCAAGGGATGTTAAGAGTAATAAGAAGAACTTTTTCAAATACATTAATAACAAAAGGAAGGTCAGGGAGAACGTGAGTCCACTAGTGAATGGGGTGGGTACCCTGGTCACGAAAAACACGGAGAAAGCAGAGCTGCTGAATGCCGCCTTTGCTTCAGTGTTTGTCAGGGGCAGCCCTCTAGAATCCC
>JAUBOD010000314.1:796801-839329 GCA_032353885.1 Nothura maculosa
GGTTGTGGAGTCTCCTTCTTTGGAGATCTTTGAAACCCGCCTGGATGCAGCCCTGAGCCATGTGCTCTAGGTGACCCAGCATGTGCAGGGAGGTTGGACTAGATGACCCTAAGTTCCCTTCCAACCTTACACATTCTATGACTCTATGATTTGAGAATAGGTTTATGAGAATGTTTCTTCATGCTTCTCTGAATTTACATAGCCCTCAAAATGTTCTCTTTCTTGTGTCCAAAGATCCTTAGAGCCAGCTGGTCAAGTATAGACAGCTCATCTCTAACACTGATGGCCTTTAGTTGTGGTGTTTGAAAGCTACTTGCAAAATTTGTGTTTTCTGGTCACTTTCCTGCTGACAGGCTTCATAAAGATCATTTTTCTCTGTATCTAATTTTCACTATCTAGCTATGCTTTTACACTTCCCATTAATTCATATTCTTTAGCTATTCTGTCTCTTATCCACTCATCTTGTATGTGTGACTAATTTTAATTACTGTGCCATTCCCAGATGGGAAGCTGACGGGAGGTTTGATATTGCTTTGGATTGGTGCCCAAAAGAGCTGCAATCTCATTGGCCACTTGTGGATTTTCAAGTAAGACAACAGAATATTAGCAATAATATAAAGCAAACTCATTTGAGGAATGCTATAACTCTGAGGTGAAGAATGTCCCAGAGTTTTCTCACATAGAATAAAAGCAGGATACTAAGTCTAAGTCTACACTATATCTAATGAAGTTAGCTTAGAAAGTTGATGAAATTTGGTACGGTCCATGCCTGGAATTCTATAGCTTCATGTGTCCACAGTGCTATACAGACAGTCTGAGTTTTGTTACTAATCTTAGGTTCTAGTTGCCCTGTGTTATGTGATGTGGGGTCCTTACAGGAAGGCACATCTCTGACTGCCCTCTCTATCTCATATCAACTATATGATTACTATTGCAAGGGCAGATGAACAAGTTCACAAAGCAGTGAACCTGGATGGGTATTTTGTGTACACTGCCAGTAGGCAAAATAGAGGAAATAGATTAGGAATTTACCTCAAAGAAAAACACCTCAGGGCAGTATCTGAAACTAAAAATATAATTTATATTTATCTTAGCATATTTCTCAGGCATTCCAACAGATATGTCACAAAAAGAGCAGGAGATAGCTCTAAAGTGCAAATTCCTCAGAGGAAGCTGTGACAGAAATTTGAACCTCATCTGCATACAAATACTACTTGAAATCCTAAGAACTGAGGCACACACACATTGAGAAAACTGGAATCACAAGTGATTTCACTATAGTAGAGTGGTGAGGACTTCTAGGCGTGTAAGACTGATTGATACATTTTGAGCAAGACCTGCCAGTTTAGAAACTGTGAGAAGAGGTAGCAAGTCATCAGCTGGCCACTGGCAGCAGTGCCCTAGCCTCTTCTTGGCACAGATATTCTGCTATAAAAGGAACTAGCTTGTGGCCTTTGTGAGTCAGAGTTAAATGTGATCTGCTTCTGAATCAGAATAAACTCTTTGAAACACTTCTTTGCCAATTAACCTACTGGGCAGCTCTTGTTGATTAGTTCTGTGGCTGCCTCAGCTGCTTGTACATGAGTGAAGATTTTTCTGGAATACATTTCAGTGTGTTTATTTTCTAATTAACTTACCATTTTGTTTCATATTTTCACTTCTTTAATGGCAAGGTCATAAAATGAAGTAGTAGGTAATGGATCTCTTTATCCTCTAACCTGCTCATTACCTTGGGAAGTATCAAAATCAAATCATAAGAATTATCGTGTTTTTTTATTATTTTTTTTCCAACAGTATTTCCTGAATGTTTGCTGTTCTGCTTCTGATCATGGTAAGCTGCAGCTCAGGGCTGCATAGCCTGACATCTCTTTCATGCCTCATTCATGAATGATTCTTCACCTGGTCTTCAGAGCATGGTCTCTTAGACACTATTAGATCAAGTCTAATGAATCAGACTCCGAAGAGAATTTTCCTTGAAGTTGTCCTCCCAAAAGCTCAGTGGTTTCAGTAGTCATTTGCCATGTGGGAAACATATACTCAGTTTTGTCTGGAAGGATGTGAACCTACATTTCCCAAGACACTTTCAAAACCACTGGGTTGTCAGATATCTTTAGGTGAAATATTCATCAGAACAATCTCCTCCATCCTTAATGTCAGCCTCTAATGTCCTTGGGCACTTAGTGTCCTAACCACTAAGTCACACATACACGAAGTCACACTATGTCTCCAAGAATACATAACTAGTCTATACAGACAGAATCAAAATGTTCTGCTGCCCTATGTCATATCTTGATGAATGTGTGTTTCCTTAGGACATGATGTGAATTTGAATTACGAATGCCTGAATTAAGAAGAAAAGGCTTTTGTCACTATTATTTTTACAGGGATTTGGAAGAGAGATTTATCTCAATTTGTAAGGGCTTAGATTCCTAGAAAAAGGCTCAGGAAGTGAATCTTGGATGGAAATGATATCTTCCAGTGATAAAGTGTATGATAAATGCACATTGCCCCCATCCTTCGTCACCATTTCTGTGGGAGAATCTTAAACATGGAGTGTGACCACTTCATAGCCATTTAAAGGGAACTGTATATATTGTCCTGGAAAAAGAAAATCACACTTTAATTTATTTGGTACTCAGTCCATTAAGTATTACAAAACAAGATGTTCAAGAATGGGGGCAAGCTGTCATAGAAAGAAAATGAGTTTAAATGTGCCAGAATATACAATCATAGAACTCCTTTGGTCATCTGATCATCAGAATAGAACTGATCTTATTTATAAGACAAATTCCTAAATTTCATAATTTGCTAGGTGGTAACGGTAAAATTTCTCTGTTGGAAATGTTAGAATGACAATGGAATTGAGAAGTATTGATTAAAAACTATTAATAAATAATTAAAAAATGTTTCAAGCTAACCATACATGATTTCTTCAATAGCCTCATATTCTCAAAGTGTAGTTAGTACTTAAGAAGGAACATTGATCTCAGAAACTTTTGAAAGCAGCCCTAAATGAGGACTGCTTTCAACACTTTATTTAATACTGAAAATATTAAATGATATAGTTCACGCATTATTCTAGAAAATTGCTAAATACAATAAAAATAATTTTGTCCCTGCAGGGAGAGCAAGAAAAAGTTTGAGAATTGCTATCTGCTCCAATCAGTATGTTTTATATGTAGCTAAGTTTCTTCATAGTGGAAAGGGGAGAAAAAGCTTCAGGTGATGAATGAGTTGTTATCACAAGTATTTGAGAATGTATCAAGGACAGGAAGAGATTTTATCATATTAAAGAAACATTGAATACATATAACTATTGCTGAATAATATTAACCAGAAGTAACTAACAGTTCATTACAATAAAGCTATTATTATTGAAAGACAGATGGGAGAACTAATTTGAACTACTTTTGCTATTTTAATGCTGAATTTCCAGACACTTAAGTTTATGGGAGTTCTTAGTTATGGTAATATCTATGCATTTTTCCTCATCCTGTTTATTTTACAGCCTAAATGTTATGTTTCATGTCTATTAGCTAAGCTTTGTTAAGAAGATTTGCCACTAGGAAAAGAATCAGGATCCATTAAGTTTACATGACTTTTGTTTTTGTTTTTATGTTCACATGTTCATTTATTGGTGCTACTGATGTTAGCATTTTAGGCTCTCATCCCAGCAAGCCAAATTACCTACACGGGATGGTTGCATTGGCTCCATTTAAATTCTCCAGGTTAAGGGCTTCTGTTGCTTTTGGTCTGGATATGCTGCTCCCTCTGAAAAAAAAATTAATTGCACATGTGGAACTTGGGCCCTCTTTTGCATCAGAGAAATAAATGGTTCCATTTCAGTGTGTCTGGATTTTCATAGCAAATGATTCCTTACTGGAAAACCTGTTAAAACAGAGGGAAAACACAAAGCATGAAAGTAATGATATAAAATGCTGTAAAGTGTATCAGAAAGCCTAGAGAAAGGTGACAGTGTTTTATGGTAAGTGTACATTACTTTCTGAAACACTTGATTTGTTTTAGTCAAGTCAAATTCTGTGTATTCTGTATACTCATTCATATTTATATATGTGGGGCCTCATTTGGGCCACGTATTTCCTTTGCAAATACCTATTTCAAATAGTCCAAAGATTCTTAGCTTCAGAAGTGTCACTGTTATTGTGTAATAGTATAACTGAAAGAACGTTAGGATTTGTTGTGCAAATGTGAGAAAATGCCATCTGTTTGGCAATAGGAAGCTGAAAACTGAGGGAAAACATTAGAAGTGTTAGAATACTTACCAGCTGGAAACTGGGGGAAAACCTGAGAAGAAATAGAATATCTGCCAGTTGGAAAACAAAAAGTTACGGATGCTTGCAAAATGCCTGTTATAAGGGTGCAATTTTAGAAGGCAAGTTACAGAAAGACATACTGAGAAAAAGTTGCTAAAGACAGCCTTGAACTAGTAAATTAGTAGGTGTGAAGAAACTTCTGAGGATAGTGAAGCTGAAAAAGTGTATGTATCTTGTTGTGCTGCAGATATCACTGTTCTGTCACTTTGTGTGACTGTGATATTTACATTCCCTGACAAAAGCTAGGGGAAAATGGTACTAAGGGAAGAATCTGAATAACTTCAGCAGCAAAAATTAGGGGAGCATTGTGAACTCCACACTGATCTCTGTTGTTCTGTAATTAATAACTTCAGAAGCAGAGATAAACACTGCTGTTCCTGTTTGTTCGGTGGTCTTGACTAATTAAAGTACATGTTTCCTTTAAAAACTCAAGACTACCTTTAATTATATCGCTGTGTGGCACTTTTGTTCTTCAAAAGCATTATATACAGTGTGTGCAGCCAGTTTTGCTGATTGAAGAGGTTTAAAAAATAAGGCAGGCAGGGTGGACATTGAGTAGCTGACTACAGCAAAATCGGTTAATGACTAGTATCATCTAAATGAGGCAGCAAGCTGAAAGACTCATAATCTCTCCCCATGCACAAATTTTAATTAAATAATTATAATGTTCTTGTTGTAATTATTTATCAGTAACTATGCTCCTGAGTATTGTCTCTTTTGCTTTCATCTGTTCTGTCAGCTCAGCTGTACAATGAAAAAATCAGTTTCAAAGATCTGGTATGATTAATTCTTATTACCGAAGACCCTATTCTGCTACCATTATTCAACCTGATTAGTACTTTACTGCACAATTAGTCATATTGAATTCAAAGCTTCTGCATGTGTAGCAAGGTACTGCTCATATAAGTAGCAGAATTGGACCCCAGCTGATGACAGAACTGGAACTGATGTTCTAAAAGGACAGCCAAAATGCTGCTTCAGATTTTCATCTTCATGGTGAGAAGCTAGTCAAGAAAATAACTAAGATGTGAGGCTAGACCCATTTAGGTGCCTGTAGGGCAAGTTCAAACGCCTTGAACCCACTAGTGTGTGTGTAAAATCCCTTCTTTGGCTTGGGGATGTGGAAAGGCTACTCAGTTTGTTTGGCTCTTCAGCTGTCAGCTGAAGCAGGGCTACCTTCCAGCATCCAAGCAGGTCTCACATTTAGTTATCAGTCATTCCTGTAGGTTTTTGCTTCAGCAGATTTATTCTCAAAGCACTCTTTTGTGGAAGGCCCAAATTCAACATTATCCTGAAGAGCATTCGAGGTACTTTCCTGCATTCCAGAAGACTGTCCTGCATATCTGACCCTTCTGAATTAGGTTAATCACGGTTCTTGAAGTGGCCTACTGTGCTTTCATGAGTGGAAAGCACCTTTAGTGACACAGTTTTCAACTTAGAGGTCAAGCACCATATTAGGTCTCTGCGGTCTTAGTCCAGCCTCCAGTTTCTTGGAATCTCAGCATCTCATATTTCAATTTTAAAGTTAAATTTTAATAGGTAGTTAAGTTAAGCTGTCTTATTTTTGCTAATAAACTGCCCTTATCTATTAACATGTTAATACCAGAATCCCAAAGATGTCTCCATTTGTGACTCAATAGAGATCAAATAGTCTGAATGAGATAAAAAATAATATATCTTAAATATCTCATAAATTTGCTCTTGAAACCGCTCTCATTTTTGAAGCACAGTTAAAACATAAACATAACAAAATTATTGTATTTTATGAGGAAAATAAATCAATAGCTTCAGGATAAAATGTAAGTACAATACACTAAAAGAAACTGCATTCTTGCTAGCTCTGAATGAGCTAGCTTTAAGATTGTCAGTGTGACAATGTGTCTGTCCTGAGCTAACAGTCCTGCTAATGCAACTGGATATTTTATAGAACATATGTTGTTTCACTCAAGTCATTTTGCATACTTGCATGGCACTGTGTTACTGTCCATCAAATTAGCAATAAAAGACACAGTCAAAGAAAGTCCAAGATTATGAAGGACAATTTGAAGTAGCACTACCCTTTCCCAGCAAAATACACTGCTGTGTATGTGTCAGACTTGCAGAAATTTCTCATGTTAAAGATAAAATTTCTAGGCTTGCAAAGAAAACAGGAGCGTTGCCTCTTGCATTTAATATCAAACTGGCTTAGGACATTAACTTGATGCACACAGCACCCATATCCAGGCAAAATCTCTGTTCATCCTGTGATGACTCTAAGATACTTTATTTGTTTTTCTGCTGATCCAAGAGCTATAATCAAGCAGATGAACATCTAAAAGCCAAGTTTAGAGAGCAATTGGTTTATTCAATAAGGTGATTGCTATGATACCTTCTTGAACTATGGAAGAATCAAATTTAAGTCTCAGATTTGAACCAGTCACAAAGTGGCTTGAATCTACTCTGCTTCTACTCTCTTCTACTTATGCATACAAAAATAAATCCCAAATTATCCTAGCTTTTGTTCTATTTCAGAATAAAAACTTACAGACAACAGTTTGCTAAATATTTAGGAACAGAGCTGTGGTATGAATAATTATTTTGCCAATAGACAGAGGGTGGGGGCAGAAAGACCAGACACCCAGGGAAAGAATAGTCGTGATTACTATTAATATCAAATAATACAGAAATGAAATGATACATCTAAGAAAACAATAAGCTTACTATGTGCTGAGTTTTAACAACAGACAAAATAAGCAAGACAATGCACTTTATTGCTATACAAGAGAGAGAATATTGATTAAAAAAAAGATACATCACCAATTGCCTAAATATGTTACCATCATCCAGATCCACAGTCAGTGGGGAGCCCGCATTGCAGCAAGGATTTGGAGAACCTTCCCAGCAACTGGAGATCTTATGTGGTGCATCCACTCGTAAGTGACATCTCCAAAGTCACTGCAAGAGAGTCCAGCTTTTATAGAACCAAACCAGTAAAATTAGTCTTTTATTTGTGAGCAGTAATATCCGATATGACCTACTTTCCCTCTCATCCAGGACTGGGACTTGGCCACAGCCCTGGCTTCAGATGGGAGGGTTCCATCCAAGGTTGAGAACACTTGTACAGGAGCCTACAAAAATTACAGCTTTATGAGCCTACGTGCAGGTAACATAAGTGATTCTACAAAGGCAGTGAACAGTCATCTGTAAGTGAACAATGAGGTGGACCTGTCATTCAGGCCATTGAAGTTCAACAATATAAGGTCAAAATAGATACACAGAGAATAACCCAATAATAGGAACTATCTAGGACAGATCAATGCTGGAATATAATACAGTTTTCTAGGTATATAATGAACTGTTTTTTTTTCAAGACTAATTAAAAAATCAAAATATTAAAATTTAGTTTAGTTTTTGGTTATTAGTTAGGATATGTGTGAAACTGATTTTCTGGGAAAATTAACTAGAATATTAAAAATATATGAAATAAGAATAAAGAGAGAGAGAGAGAGAGAACATAGTTATATGGACATGTTGTTAAATAGCAGAAGCTCTTTTAGAATAGGTAAGGATGAATTTTTCTTCTTTGTGTGTGTGTGTATGTTTTTTTCATTTAGAAGCTTAACAAGCTGCTCCTGGTCTTGTGATAATATAAATGAGTAAAGGTGAATGCCTCAGCTTTACACACACTTACTAAAATAGGAAGTATGACAAGCTGAAAACTCTATTAATATAGTATTCATTTAAGGAGTCTTATAAATTATTATGAAGCCTTCCTTATTCAATAGTGTGCAAGTGACACAAAGAAAGAATGGCTTCAGAAAGTGGCTTTTTCAGAAATTCTGAGTAAGACACATTAAAGGCAGAAAACAGTATTCAGTCAGTGATAGCTAGACACATATGAAAGATGTATTTCTCTTCCCATACACTCTCTCTTTTAAACTTGTAACTTTTAAAATTGTTACCAAAAGAAATGGCCTGTTACCTATACTAATCCAATCACTTCTTTCTTTCTGACAGAATTTAGAGAGTTCCATTGTTAATGGGGGGTTGCAAAATTATCAGGAAGAAACACAAGCAAGTAGAGTGAAAGTTTTCCATCTTCAATCGTAATATTTTAACTCAAGAGAAAATGAGCATTTCCTAAACCTCACATAATTTTGATCAAGAAAGAGACAATAGAAAGATTTTAAACAATTGGAAACATGCTCTGTGCATTTTGGACACCTGCCTCCAGCTAGGATCCAGTATGGATATCCTAAGCCTGATGCATCTTTCTGGAGATAGTGTGGACAGAAAGAATCCCCTTTTTAAAGTGGTAGTTGTGTTCCAATTTTCCAAAATTCCATCTAGTAGTGACTTGAATAATAGACATAGTGATGTCAATGTCCCATAATGTCTACTGGTTAGCCTGCTTATCACTCTCACTAGGACAGTTCACATTATGTAAAATGAAAACTAGATATCAATCTCATTATAAGATGCTAGGCCTCTCATGAGGAAAAAAGATCCACATAGACAGAATTATTATTTTCAATGATTTTTTTTTAAAGCTGATCTCCAAACGGCACTAAAACTATTAGTAAGAAATTCTTTAGCTATATCAGAATGCACAAAATAAGTTTCTAGGTCAACTGGACCACTTAAGTTGTAATTAAAAAGGATGAACGGATTATGGAGAAATTACATGAATTCTTTGTAATCAGTCTTCACTAATGAGGATGAGGCAGACATTCTTAACTCAAGGTTAATTTTTACAGATGTGGCATTGTCAGAGAGAGTGGCCTCTGAAGATGAGGCATTAGAGTAACTAGATAAAGTTAATGGTAGAAAATCCCCAGGGCTGGATGGTGTTCATTTGAGAGTTTTAAAAGGGAAAAACAAAAAGTAGTTGAACTACTAACTAAAATACATGATATAGTTCTAATAGCAGAAGTCATTCCCAAAGATTGATTTTTATCTAAAGAAAGAACAAAGGATGACCTTGGGAATTATAGATGAGGGAACAGTACTTTAGCGCTGAAATTGGCCAAAACCATTTCCATAACCAGCCATTAAAGGCTGTTTTAAGACTACTTGGGTACTTAAAACTATGTATATATATCACATTTTTAGATCGATCATCGCAGCTTCTCTGGAGCAATTTACTTTTCCAGCCTTACAGAATTCCACACAGGAAGTTATAGGTAATTCTAGGGAGGTAAGTAGGCTTAATTTACCTTCACTTCTAAAAAGCTTCCAACGACATCTCTTACCAAAGACTTGCCAATAATTAACAACAGATTTAGAACAAAAAATTTGGGTATGCACTTAAAGCTGATTGAAGGTTGCAATACACTTTGTGAATGACTATTTAAGTAGACTGTCCTGCGACTCAAGAGCACGCACACTATAAATTGATAAATGATCTGCTAGTGGGTTAAATTTACTGTCAAATCCTCATTTTAAAGAGACATGCAGACCTACTACCATCACTCTGAAATGAAAACACTACCAGCAATATCTGTGGTGATCTTTGGGACAATCCGTCACTTCCCAATTGACCTCTGAAGCTGTGAGGCATGTGTTCGTGTTCGGAGCATAAGAGGTGCTTTGAAAGAGGTGCTTCGACACCTCCAACAGGATGTGCTGCACAGCTGGGCAACACAAGCTCAGCTTCGAAAATAAACTGCAATTAGAAAACAAAACCACAAAAATAAACTACAGAAACTAGTCTGTCTGACAAAGAAGGCAAAGATGCTGGGAAATCTCTTCAAAGCAAACATCCAAACTGTTTTGATGTTTTACTGCAAGGGCATAGCAATTTAGCCAGAGTCTTCCTGAATCTAGGCTTGCTATCTTGAAATAAATAACTATTTAGGCAGGATATTTATTTTGCTAGTGATATTAAATTATTGATGAGAGAAAAGAAAGAAAGTATTTGCAAATGATGCCAAGCTGTGTGGAGTGACTGACACTGCGGAGGGCTGTGCTGCCATTCAAAGGGACCTGGACAGGCTGGAGAGTAGGTCCGAGAGGAACCTCATGAGGTTCAATAAGGACAAGTGCAGGGTCGTGCACCTGGGGAGGAATAACCCCAGGCACCAGTACAGAGTAAGGGTTGATCTGCTGGAAAGCAGCTCCGCAGAGAGGGACCTGAGAGTCCTGGTTGACACCAAGTTAACCATGAGTCAGCAGTGTGCCCTTGTGGCCAAGAAGGTCAATGGGATCCTGGCCTGCATCAGGAGGAGCGTTGCCAGCAGGTCAAGGGAGGTGATTCTGCCCCTTTCCTCAGCTCTGGTGAGGCCACCCCTGGAGTATTGTGTGCCGTTCTGGGTGGATCAGTATAAGAGGGACGTGGAGTCATGAAGAGAGGGACCAGAGTAGAGCAATAAAGATGATTAAGGGACTGGAACATATATTTTACGAAGAGAGACTGAGTTGGGCCTATTTCCTCTGGAGAAGAGAAGGTTGAGAGGGGATCTGATTAATATGTATAAATACTTGAAGGGAGAATGTCAGGAAGAAGGAGCCAAACTCTTCTCAGTAGTGGCCAGTGATAGGACAAGGGGTAATGGGTCTAAGTTAAAAAGTAGAGGGTTCCATCTCAATGTGAGGAAGAACTTCACTGTGAGGGTGACAGAGCAGTGGAACAGGCTGCCCAGGAAGGTTGTGGAGTCTCCTTCTCTGGAGGTCTTCAAAAGCTGCCTGGATGCCACCCTATGCCACATGCTCTAGGTTTCCCTGTTTGAGAAGGGGAGTTGGACTAGATGATCTCTAGTGGTCTCTTTCAACCTCAACTGTTCTGTGATTCTGTGATTTCTTCAGAAAGAAAGGATTGTGAAAATCCCAAAGAATAACGGAGACAGGCTAAGTCTATGATGCATTAAATCATTGGGGATAATACACAAACCTATACATAGTGAATGACTAAACAGAGAATATGTTGCTTTTTTTTTACTCCAAGTTCTCTCATAATCTATGATCACCTAAGAAAAAAAGTCCATTGCTGTCAAAAAAGTGATTTACTTCTAAATCTAGCACTTTGTGTGATTTTTTTTTTCATTACCAGCACCATAAATATTTTCGTCATGTACTAACTTGCTTACTGCAATCACAATTAAAATTGGGAATATTGTTTAGTATAACAATAAACATAGCTCCCACACTGATAACCAGTGGGAGTAGAGCAACACAGCTTTGACATGGTAACAATTTCAACACTGACATAAAGTACAGTTTTTACTAACCTTAACCTGTGGCATCGTTACATTGATGGACTATTCTTTTTGCTTGCTGAGCACATTGGAGAAGCAGACAACTAACACCTTAAAGTTTGCTCTAGTTATGCAGCTAGTGAGGTGATAGCTTCCAAGAACGGAGAACACAATAACTTAAATTAGATCCCAGTGTAACAACATTATATTTGGTCTTTTGGGGGTGGCTGTGTTTGTAAAGGTGTGATTTCTACTTAACTGAAATCAAATACGACAATGAAACTTTCTAATGCAGACCAGAGTAGAGCAGACCAAAGTGACTTTTAATTTACATGTTAATGGAGTCTGCTCCAAGTAAAGTTAATTGAAGAACATACATAAAGAATTGTTTGCTTTGTGGACGGATGCAATTGAAAACTCTCTTTAAAGCTGTACATTAGGATATGAATACTGATGTGAATGGAGAGTAGATTATTATGGCAAAGAGATTTTATCACATGCACAATATAGTTTGAACTCCATGGAGGGGAAAAATACATATACAATGTCATACATTCCTTACTTCCAAATGAGAGGCAGCAGTGATTAACAAACTAATACCTCTTTGTTTCCTTCTTGTGCTTCCTGCAGTGTTTTTGTAATTGTAGTTCTAAAATTGCTTTTGCTTCTCTGAAAGGATGGACATTGTCTTTCCACTGGACACATACTTTAATACATTTTTTTTCCTCTAACAAAAGTTTAGTATATGATGCTTTATGGAAGCTGCAGAAAATTGTGAGTCACAGCATTTAAACACTGAAGAGGCTGGATGGGGATTCCCACAACATACAAACCCCAGAGCCCAGCTCTGCAGATCTCCCTTGGTGATGGAGATCCCTCCTCTAGCCAGAACTACATTAGAGGTAGGGAGAATGTGACCGTCACAAGCTTACTCTGAACAGCTGAAAAGACAACAGAAAACTATAAGCAAATAAACTGATAGGTCTTCTCATACATAATAAAGCGAGGGAGGGAATCAATTTTTCATGCTAATTCTTCATAGTAATGTATAGCTGAGCTTCATAAACTTATTTCATTTGCTTTTGTACTGGTGCTAGGCTTTTGCCTTTTAAATTGCTATGGATTCTCTTTTGAATGCTTATTTCATTAGCACACAGACCTTATAAGAACTGAGTCAACAGGCTCAGGGCTCCTAATCTAGGCCTGTCAGATATGACATTCTACAAACAAGGTGTCTAGTTTCCTTGGACAGGAGCTGGATTTGTTGGATACCAGCAGTTCAGTTGCTCAGTGCAATCTTCTAACAGCTGAAAGAAATTGGAAACACTAAGTAACCTTTTATGTAGGACAGGCAAAGACTGAAGTGGCAGAAAGGAAGAAAGAAACAACACGATTCAAGCTCAAGCATATATATAGGATTTTGAATTTGAGGGCACTGATGCAAATTTAGGTTTGTAATATTGACTGGTTTGCTGTCCCTGCAAATAGTGAGGCTACACAGGGATTTTTAGGAATTTTGCCAGTAACTTACACTAATTTAGACACATAAAATTGCTGTCTAGATGACTTCTCTCTTTTCACAGCCACTAGAGAGAAATGAGCTCCTAAGCTTAGATGCACGTCATCACACCTCAGTTAAAGATGCCTCAGGTAGTCTGAAGTATATAGTGTGAAAATGCTTTTTTATATCTAAATCAGCAGACTCTTTAAAAACATGCATAGTAACAGATCATCAGAAAGTGAAGCAGAGAATCAGGGGTCATTTGCAATCCATGCTGCGTCCAGCATTTGCATCTAAACAACAGACATTCTGATGACACAGAATTAGAAGAAATATCCTCCTTTCACTGGAGTATATAAAATTGATAGAAAGAAATTAGCAGTAAAGGGTTTTCAGATCAAGGTTTGGCCTCTTGGGGATAACAAAGTAGACTCTGAAAGATACGCAACAGTATTTCGGCAATTGGGTACCATGCTTTGCTAGGTTACTTAAGACATTACCAGTAATATATTGTTTAGCTGTACCCATGTACACCATTAAAGCTATTCCAGTGTGGCATAGATTCAGCAAGTTGAGGTCATAATATGCCAGCTGGAGAATATTAGGAAAAAATGTTCCTTCAATTTCTGCTTAATGTTCTGATGAAAATAAAGCAGCCAGTCACTTGTACTGTGGATATGTTTACCTACAGTACTTTATACCCACCCTTCCTGACTTAGACTGGCTTCTTAATGTCTCTTGCCTTTTCTCAGTCTTGAATTTCTTGCAGACTTTTCAGAAAGGTGTGCTTTATTTTCAACATGTTTCTTTTGCAAAAAGAAAAAAAAAAGAGAGAGAAATAATTAACTGCAGCAAGATGTTACTGTAGTTGTTTGGGGGTTTTATTTTTATAATGAAACTATGTTAGAAGGAAAAATTATATAAACACATAAGCCACATTTGGCAATTGGCTACATGAAAGTTTTATGGAGATAAAACCCTACAGGGTTCTTTTACAGATAATTATTCCAATATGCAAATTAAAATTGTGCATTATTCATTTTTTTGTCAAATAATTTTCATTTGCTTTGCTGCTCTTATAATAAAAATCTGCCAACAGGGTTTCCTCTTAACTCATCTAAGGAAGCCTGTGAAGAACACTCCATATTTAACTCTCTTTTAGATCACTGTGGCTTGAGAATACTTTTAATCTCTTTTCCATTTATAACTGTACTGCTTGACCTTTTTGCAGCAAGGTGTCTTGTATATAAAATGTCAAAGAGAGGATTATAGACATGGGACAAAGATATAGTTTAATTAAAAAAAGTCCTGTGAGACTGAAAAAGGTTACTGGCCCAGATCACAAATATTTAATGCCAGATTACTATTTATGATGTTAAAATAACAAAAAAAGGGTTTATGGGTAACTTGTAATTGACCAACCTTTACAGGTGCATATGATAATATTAAGCCTCAAGTAATAACTTTCATACTAGCTTGAAAATTAGTTTTAAAAATTTAAGGAATATCTCCTTTATGTTTTGTATGTTACGGAACTATCTTTACAAAATGAAATAAGCTAATGGTTTAAAGCTTGTTTCTAATTCTAAACGGTACAGTGGGAGAGCATGAAAGAAAAGGTGAGATTTTGTAATTTATTCATATGTTAGTTTCTACATCTGACATCTAGGCATAGATTGGAGTACTGTTTTAGTACTGAATGAATGGACAAGAAAACCAGTCCAGTTTTGTTGCTAATTTTTCTCCCAGAAATAGTGAATAGATTTCAAAGCTGAATGGTTCTGCTAGACTTCTCCATTCACATTTATAATGTGGAGCAGAAAGGCCAATTTGTATTAACCATTATTTTTCCAGTTGGAGAAAAAGTGAAGGCGGTTATTCATTGAAAGAGACAAATTTACCAGTTAATTTATGAATTGGTAAGAATTTAGGATGACACTGACTGCATTTTGGCTTGAAACAGGTATCACAACAACAGAAGGTGCTTCCATTCAACAAGAAAATTCAAAGTCTGATTTTAAAAGACGAACACACAGATCTCTGTGACTTTAAGTGGCATAGAATAACCAGAAAAAAATAAAAAAGATACAACATTTATGCAATCATTTCAGTCCAGGTTCGTAAATGCATAGTGAGGGGTGTTTTGTACTGTTTATAATTTGATTTTGTTAATATAACACTGATTTTCAGATTAATGTCATGATATAAAAGCTTGTAGAAAGACTAGAGAGGTAGTGTGTGTAAAACAGAATTTAATTAGGTATAAATATTTTAGTGGTAAACTAAGGAAAAGGGTAAGAGGTTAAGTATCTCCCTCCTGAGTTGCAGTGAAAGTCAGATCCTGCTAAAAATTCCAGAGCTGAGTTTGAATATGGGTATCAGAGAGAGAAATACTGCTAGAATTGTATTGCTATTGGACAGTTTAGAATTCCAAGGTAGTGAATGGAGAAAATATGGTTGCTAATATAGACAGTAGTTAGGTATGTCACAGCATGTCAGCTAGTATGTTTTGATAGAGACAATAATGCAGAAAACGGGAATAAAGACAAGACTCAAAATGACAATGAGCATTGGAGAACACGAATTGTCCAAACCAAGATAGAAATATGCATTGAAATAGTTAACATTCTTTTTATGAACGGAACAACCTCCATTATCCAATGGATACTGGATATCCAATATCCAATATATGGATCCATTATCCAATATCTCATAATTCTCATAATCCTGAAGCACTGGTAAATGAAGCAGCAGCATAGTAGTAAGTTATCTAAATAAATCAAGTGTTCTAAATAAATCAATAAGCATATAAAGTGTTTAACAGAAATGAAAATACTGACTTGAACACTTGAAGAAATCTTGGCCTAATCCTAAGATTACATAAAGCTACTAGGAAAAAAAAAAGAAAAAGAAAAAAAAAGGGACAGATATAAACAATTGAAGTCCTGGGAAAAAATGCAAAATATAATATGATGCAATATAGATTTTCCAGGATAGTCATACTAGAAAAGCTTGGTGTCTTGCTTTGTTCAGATAATTGATTTTATAAACAAAGGAAATGTGATGGATCTTACCAAAGAGGTCATAAACTAACCACTAGGCCATGTAGAAGTTGTTAGGTAACATAAAGAAGGTAGGGAGTAGCATCAAGGTAGTAAAGCAGACAAGGAAATGGGTGGTCTGATGTTGACACGGAGACAGTTATGAAAGGCGGCTTTTGTAAATGCTTGATGTTTTTAAAAGTGCTTCAGCGTAGAACTAACAGAACAAACAAGATTAGCATAAATAAAAATGAAAGTAGCATTGGTTTTTGAGTACCAGTTACAAAGCCATTTGCTTGAGGATCTCTGCCAGAATGCTCTCTGCCTCCTCCCTGGAACGAGAGCAGTCTGCATTGCGTTTACTCTTCAAGGCTCCAGACTATTCAGCATCCTGGAGCAGGCTAACTTCAGTATCCACTGAAGTTTGGGGATACAAATGTTCATGCAACACAGTTATTAACTGGATTAAGAATTAGCACATACATTTAACATTAGCTGAAGTGGTGCTGTGGGTAATGTTAAATCCAGTCTACACTACTGGGCTTGTGCTTTGGATCTGATGCCTGCGGTACCATCATGACGTCACAGAGCGGATTTGTGGGTTGATCCTGCAAACCTGTCAGGTGCAGAGCTCACATTGTAGGTTTGCAGGTTCCATCTGATGCTCTGTGTACTCAACTGGGAGGAGGTAACACTGGCAATCAGCATGGTCTTCCAGCCATCCTTGAGCAGTATGTGTTTTTGAATTTTGGCAAATTTTATTGAACTTGCATATGATGTATTACAAGGGTTCTGCACAGTATAATCATCAGTACTAATTATTTTCCACAAATATACTCTTTCCTTTCTAGAGTAGATTTTCTCAGAAAAGTAACCATGTGTAGAGAATCACAATAATCTTTTACTTCTGTTCCTTCCTTTAAAATATGTGATTTCCGGTTCTTATGATGCTGCTGTGACTTTTGAACACATGGATCTATAAATCATCTCTTAAAAGAACTTGGTACAGTGATGTCTTTTTGCATCAGGAGAGGGCCTGTAAAGCTGAACTTGGGAGCTGGATTTTGTTTGTTCCTTTCAAGAGGTGCCTTGAACTCTGTCCTTATATAGCAGGGAAACTTAGTCAGGATGTATAAAGCCAGAGTATGGTTTCATGTTACAGCTAAACAAAATTAATGGCTCCCTCCCAGTAAAAGCAGAAGGTGACAGTCCCTCTCCTGCCTGCTCTGCTCCTTCCCCTCGCATCTGCTCCCAGCTGCTTGATCTTTTCCTCCTTTGTGTCACTCTGACACTCATCTGATCACACGGTAAGCTGGGCCAATCTACTAACCTGGCAGAAAAGACTCTCTTTTTGGGAAGGAGGGAGCGGGTAGAGAGGCTGGATTTGTTTTCTGCAGTTTTAATGAATTCAAGTGGCTTATCTTGCCATCAAGTGAGCACTGCTCCAGGTTGGGTGGAGAGGAACTGTGGCAGCACACAGCTCCACAGGCCAGAGCATGGTGTCTGGGGGAGAGCAGGGTACTGACACAGGGACAGGACTTCCCTCGTGGCAATGGGGAGTAAGTAGTTTGGCTCCAGCTGTCCCCTGGTATGTACGTGAACGCAGAATTTCTGCAGCAGCATTTGCCGTTGTGCTGTAGCTTGGTGCTCAGCTTTTGCTGTCCTCTCTCCTTGGGTTCTCCTTGAACTTCCTTGCTGATCCCTCCAGCTTTTCATTTCAAGAGAGGGCTGATTGGATGACAACTGCATATGCAGCATATACCTTTGAAAAGCCGTGTTAGAGAGGGTCATAAACACTCTGCCCTTCCCATTTTCCTAAGGGAGCTGTAACCATACCCCAGACGTGGGAAGCCTGTGCATTAAATGCACAGAGCCACCCAGATTATTTTATCTCTGCAGCAGGCAAGCACTCTGTTTGGTGCAGATTTTTGATCTGTGAATTTAAAAGGTGGAAAAAATTTCAAGTTGACTCATATTACATGTGCAAAGCTCATTTAAATTCTAAGAGCAGATCCTAAACTGCAAGCAGACTCACTTAATTTGTTATGTGCCCAGTAGCTATTGACAAAGATATCACTCACCATTCTTGTCTTTCTTTTTTTTCCAGAGAAATCTTGCTGTGTCTTTCACAAGTACTGCTTTCCATAATCCAACTGATTTCATATTATCAGGTTATTTGAGGATGTATGTTCAGATTTCTGTGCTTGCTTAGTAGTAGGTAAACACTGGAGACCTCAGTTAGATTTATATGACAAAGGAAGTGACAGGATCTCTTTGACAAAGCTTAGCCAGAAGTCTAAAGTACTAGACTTCTGGAGGGTGTAGGTTGAAATTGTTAGTTAGGAGGCACCCTCCACCAATGGCACAATAATATTTATCCTTTTAACCAGAATCTGAAACCCTGGGAGATCCTCAGGGCTCTATGGCCTTGTTCTAAATCTAAAATTGACATCTACCAAGCATTTCACCTTTAATCTGAGAGCTGACCATTCTGCAGAATTATATGTATAATAGAAAATATGTCTCAAAATGGCCACTTCTCAGTTCCTTCCTCTCTGCGACTCCCTCTTCTTAGTCCTCTGCTGAATTCACCACAGATTCAAACTGATAATACATGTATGTGAATAATATATTTAAAAGTACAGAGAAGATGACTTATTTACCTATATATGTGTGGACAGAGGAGAGAGATAAAAATAGAAGTGGAAAAGATTCCACTTGCATTGCTGTTGCATATAATGTGTGTATTTTGATTATTAATTCTATGTATTATTTTAATACCAAGACTGTATAATTTAACTGGCTGTTATTTGCATGCATGTGATAACATTGTAGAATTATTTACAAGTTTAATTGTCTTCTGGGAATTTTTAGGTATTAAAATAAATGATTTGGGAGTACAGACAGTTATGGTCTTCTCCCTGTAGATGCGAATACGAATTGCCATGTCTTAGAGTTATCAGATCTGCAGTTCTGACAGAGGCGTAACTTTGGGAATTTTATTTCTAGGCACTGTGTTACTGGTCAGATATGAAAAACTACATCATCTTCATATCACTACATGTATAAATGTATATATACAACCTGGCAACTATTGGTTTTCTAAGAAACACCACTGTTGCAGATATGCAATTAATGTCCACAGTCTGATATTATAGTATATTACTGTTGCCATTTATATTGGTATTACCATACAGTGACTGCTTTAGATGAAGTCATCCAGCCATTTACTCTAGTATCTCGACTGTCCTGGCAAAAATGTTCTAAATCCATAAACAGCTCCTTGCTAAACAAAGTGAAAACCTATCTAGAAATGTTTCAGCACGGCTTTCAAGCTGTGTTTTTGAAACCCATACCATGAACTGTTCTTCAGGGCTACTGAACACCTTCATGATAGCAGAATATGTTTTAAAATATAAAGAAATGTATATGAAATGTAGCACTACAAAGCCAATTTACCCTAACAGTACTTGCCCTCAGAAAATTGAATGTTTTCTTTGAAATTAACTCCAGAAACATCGTTAGGAACTCCAGATCCTATGAAGCTTCAGGAGCCATGGAAAACAGAGGGAAAGGAATGACCCTATTTTCTGGAATATCCTGTCTGTGCAAAATTGCTTAGAAGGTGTCAGATCTGGGCAGTTGGGAATTGCTATCATAATTTCCATGTGCTTGTATGAGCAGAAGTGCTGCTGTCTTCTCCAAAGATGGGTGCTCTTCAGAGCTGTCCAAGGGTACTCTGCTAGACCCTCGGAGTGCACTGACCCATCGCTCGGACATTGCAAAAAGTTGGGTAAAAGAAAGCCATTCACAAAGTCATCTTTAATTTCTTGGCTGGTCCATGAAGAGAAATATTCCCTTCAGTCGGTAACTGAGAGTAGTTAAACTAAATTCCTACTCTAATATACTACTTTCTGGAAGAGTCTCCTCTTTCCAGTTACAGTGCAGGGAACTCAGGGAGACTGCTTTACCTGGTCCTTGTGTGGAAGTCTTCTGTGTTGTAGTTCTATAAATAATAACAACAATAACATTTGTGCTCATTCATTACTCAGTTTGAGATGACATTCCTACCAAAATGTGTAGAAGCTTGTGTTCTCCTTTGTAGATATACTTTAATCATTTATGCCTAATAAAGTGAATAAAAGAAATATAGGGGGTGCCAGAAGAAGGAGAATAGTAACCAAAAGTCTCAAAGTCCTTGAAAACTCTGAAAGTCAACAACATGAGAAAGTATTCAGGCAATCTAACCACCAAGCAAGCAAGGCACCTCATATTTTTGTGACACCGACTAGGAAAATGTGACTTTATATTTGCTTTCTTGCTGTTAAATTCCCTGCTTTTAGTTTACTGTACTTACTAATATAAGATTCTTGGAACAAAAAAGGACCATAAATTCAACCACATCACTGACAGGCAAAACTGAAAGGAGAGTCCACATTCTGAGAATCTGAGGACAGTATTTCTGAAAGAACCTCTCAGGAGTCTATGAGCATTGCTCAGATTAGGAGGAAATACAGGGAAATATTCAGTGACAGGCTTTCTTGCAACAACAACAAAAAGGTTTATAGATGAGAAATTCCTTAGTCCAGATATATTATATATATGTCTTCATGGTCATGTAAAGGACCTTTATAACACATCATAATGCACTTTCAATATTTATGATATGCCTGTGACTAGCTCATATAACCAAGGAACTTTAAGCTATATAACAATACTATTACACTTTAATGACCTAGAAGATCGATTTTTCTTCCATTAAACAATAGAATACAGGACCATTCTTAGCAGGAGAAATATTCCCTCTGGTTCAAAAGGAATGAAAAATCTGACAGATTTTTCAGTTTCTGGGGATAGAAATTTCATACCTTTTTAAAGAGAATTTCAAGTTTTGAAAGCTTTTTCACCATATCTGACCTGTAGGTGACCTACTCAAAAAAGAAAAGAATAATAAACATTGTTTTTAATGACACTGATTTCTCCCTCTTTTCCCTCCCACCTCGGGCCCCATGCCCCAAGAAATTACAGAATCTTGTCTGCCACAACTGCTAAGGATTTATAAGGATGCATAGCTGGAAACAGCCATAGAAAGAACCTGGCAATGAAAGGAGAGCCTAGAATTTCTGAGTTAGAGCTCTAGTGGGTCTTCCAGGGCTGTCAGGCTCCCTCTTGCCTACTAAGGATGTGACAAACTACAGGCTCCAGCTGTAAAGATAGGAACAGATATGTCGGCAAATCACCCTTGGTGGTCATAGGGCAAAAGACACTAGCTTTTTCTAGTCCTCAGTGTCCTGTGGGACAAACTTACAAAGCAGATTTTGGATGGAAATACTGCCTATGTTTCAGAATAAGTCTATCAAAATGAATACACTTTTACCTACCATTTTGTTTTAAATGCAATTTGCGAGAAGAAAAAAGTACTCAAAATACTAACTAGGTCTCTACTATGACACTGCAGTTGTTCTGACTCCACTGAAACAGTGACTGAGCAGTCAGAGACAAAAATAAATCCCTGACTTCTCTGGTCAAGTTTCATTCATGTTTACAGATGGAGATTCAGGACATGCTGAGTAAGCAGCACTTGATAACTTACAATGGTTCTTGCATCTTATTTTTATGAACTGCTCCACTGATAATTAATATGACTGTTAATTTAAAGTTAAAGGCTGCAGTTGCTTAGGTCTAGGCCAATATTTGTAAGTTATTAGTGTGCCTCTCAAGTTTTGGTTTCTTTCAGCTTGTGATGAAAAAGAGGAAGAGCTGTTCCATAAAGTAATATATTATTTTATCTTATTTCCAGGATCGTTAAAATAAAAACAAAACTGTTTTACAGTTTCCTACAGTCCCTAGTGTGGGAACTAAGTGTATTTATTTTGTTGATATATTCCACTGCTGGACTGTGATCAGGTGCTCGTGCCAGTTTCATTAGCTCTTTTGGCAATGGTTAATGCAGATGACTGTAAACTGCAGCTGATTCATTCGCAGGGTCTAGCAGCAATGTCAGGAATTGTGTTTTACGGATTTATTTCATTCCTGCTGGGTGAACCAAAAACAGGATCATAGACCATTGCTCATCCAGTTCTAGGAATATCCTGTCAGATTCTTCAAGGTTACATTTTGCTCATGTTTTCTTCTCAAAATATTTGGCCCCCAAGGAAAATTCAGAAACATTCTGAACAGCTGGCCAACCAACTACATACAATCACATTTATCAGATTAGCATTTAAGCATCCATTTTAGCCATAGCTATAAGGTATATCCCTCTCTTGTCGCATATGACTGTCAGCACCTTTAGCTCCGAGTAAAGAACCTGCTGTGCTGCAGGAGCTGGCACCCAGAGCTGTGGAAGGTGGGGTCAAGTTTCGCTTCTATTGGGCTGGGAAGTAACTGGTGTGCATTTAAAAGCAAGGAGACTCTGGCTTTGTTTAGTGCTGCTCTCATTTTCAGATAACCTCCTCCAGACTTGCCTTTTCACACAGACACCTTTTGAGCAGAGAAAGCACAGGTCTCTGTTGCCATAACACCCAGTAATAGCACTGACTAGAGGGTTCGCCGAGCTCAGTGACTTCACTGTTCGGATGATAACAACTCCCTCTGTGAGAGACTCTTGTGTCTTGACTCAGCTGGTGCAATTTTTGCATTGGCCTCTCCTCCCTCACCAGAATAAAACCCTCTTCACTCCTTCTCTCCGCTCGCAGTGTTTTGCTTTCGCTCTCCCTTGAGCCAAGTCCTGTTCCTTCGAAGTCTGCCTTGTGCCTCTTCTCATGAGATACAGAAAGAACATGCAGTCATGCCAGATCCCAAGCAGATGGCAAAGGAATAAACTGCCCCATTGTTTGCTTCAGCTTGGCCTGCCTGAGTACCCATGTGCAAATTGCTCTTCCCGGACTTCATCTTGCTGAAGTCAGGATTCACTAAAACACCTCCATGATTTTCCAGACATCTGACTCATAAGAAAGGAGTTAAAAGTCTGTTAAAAGGAGTAGAAATTTAATGAGTCAATCATGAAAGATCCTGCTTATATCCCTTTTGCATTAAGAGATAGGGATTGCAGAGCAAGAAATTCCTTTTCAGAATCCATTAAATCAAGAAATAATGACATCTGTTTATGTGTTTGTAAGTGCAAATCTTTTTTTTTTTTTTGTGATCATGTAAACAATAATGTCAAAGACTGGACCCAGATAGAACTGAACTCCTTTTTTGTCCATCTATAAGGGTCTGAAGAGTAGACAAGGAACTCTGTAGACAAGGAACTACCTATACTATCTTCTGAATTGGGTCTGGGCAGAATACTTAAACACTTTTGTGGAATGTTGTCCAGTAAATGAAGGCAATGGTGACAGAATAGGATGTACTAGCAGGAAACAGAAATTGAAATAAATGCTTCTCCAGTACTTAGTCGAAGTGTAGAGAGAAAAGCTGTTAGTATATGAGCAAGTAGTACTGTCCAGTAGTTGGATGTAAACAAGTAGTGGATGAGAACAAGAGCATACATCAATTATACAATTATACCTTTAAGGTATAATTATAATATAGACCTAATAAAGGGTATCCTCTGTTCCTTAAAATCATCAGCCTCCTGATAGACTACTAGTTTTGAGAGAATACTATTTGCCCATAGTCTCCTTTAAATGTCTTTTCAGTAAGAAACCAATGATAACCCACTCTGACACAGTGAACGAAAATAAGTACTTATGGCCCCTAAATCCCCCTCTACTCTGGAGATGTAGTGTCTTCTACTCCCCCTAATAATGCTTAATGTTATGGATGCTTTTTGCTTGGTCATCCTTTATCATGCAAGTGGAATATGCTAAGTTCAAAATTAGATAGCAATTATTTGCTAGCTAATACATAGCAAAGATGTAGAAAGATGAGATTCACAAGCCACTAAGCTAAGTGTTAACATGCTCACCAGCCTAATGCTGACACCCAAGAAATCTCTGATAGCTCAGCAGTCTTCAGTCAAATGAGAGAAACTGGAATAAGCAGTTCCTTGATCTCTTTTTTTTCCCTTGATACTTTAGATCAGACCATGATTTAGATCATGATGGTATTTCTTCTAGAATCTTATCTTTCACAGTTTTGCCTTTATATGGTCTCACAGCACAACATTTTTTTTTCAGAACAGGTAAGCCAAAGTCACATGTGCAGCTGTGCTGAGTGGTAGTTCATAGGTAGCTCCTTCCAAAGGTATTTCATATTTGCTACCCAGCTTTTACTCATATTCATGCTGCTTCCAAGTGAGCTCTCTCTGGAGGATGAAGAGGAGCGTTAATCTGTGTTGATGTTCTCCAGAACCATCTGTGTAAGCTCTGTAATATTTAGGCATGAAAAACTAAAAAATGGCTGATGTTGCTTACTGTAGGGACACACACTTGAGGGTCAAAGGAGACACAAATAAGCGGTAGTGACGTGGTAGGACCATGGTGGGAGAGCTTTCTTAGGTGCTAGTTATTCAGTGTCATCAGTAGTTGATTGTATTGTGTTCACAGGTATTTCTATACCATGTTTTTGTGTGGTTTTCCTAGGTCAGAACTAAGGACCTGCCTTAATATACAAAGGTGGACTACTCCAGATGAACTCTAGAAACCATTTATGAGACCCAACTGTCCTACATTTTCTATGGCATGCATCTTTGCTTCTGCAGGTATTTCAAGCCAAGTATCTTGTTTACAACATCTGCCAGCTCTTGTCTTTTGAGGGGAAAAAACAACTGGATATTGTTCATGGACAATCCTTGCCTTGAGAATTGTCCCCTCTATAGCTCAGACTTGCAGCTCAGACAAAAATCATGCTTATCATGCTTATTAACTCTAGGTTTCCCCTAGGCTGAGCAGACAGCTGAAAAAGAAAGAAAGATAACACTGAGGCAGCTTCGTTTGTGCCAGTTTTTGATAACAGTTATTCTAGAGTCTTGATTACTGCAGGAGACATAAGCAGCGCAATGGTCAGTGCCATAATAAAGCATAAAATTGAAAGGCTATTTTTAAAGGCAGCTTAAGAGTTCACATTGGGACGAAAAAAGAGCTGAAAATTACTCCAATGGCAACAAATGTTATGTGATTGCACCAATTGCATAAAACCTCCTAAGTGCAAATCTCTTTAAAGACTTTCCATGTGGAGAAAATGTCAGTCAGGAGAATCTGGATAAGTGTCATGGACCCTGTGGAATGCAGCCATGGACTTCATTTGGTGACTTGGATGGCTTCCCAGGTATCAGCAATTCCACTGGGGCCTGAGAACAGAAAGGAAAGTTAGAAGTTTCTATATTTGGTCTGAGCCAAATTTAATTTGAGCCTTTGGAGCAACAAAGGGGTCTTTCAAGGGTGACTTCTGTGGTATATGATTCATTCAGAAGTTCTACCTCTGAGGTCCTGGCTATTAAATTTGGGCAAGGGTTTTAAATTGGACTAATAGTTAGGCTTAGATAACTGCATTTTCTGAAAGTAAATTAACAAGCAAAGAAAATTTGGAATCTAACAGTCTAGTAGGTGACAAAGAGTATGGATTCTATCTAGCAAATTCTGATAAAGTTTCTTAACACTGACAAGGCTGCAGGAACAAAAAGCAAAAACTATCATGCACGCCAATTTTAAAGAAATATCAGATATCCAAGGAATCAGTGATATGTTTCATTTGTATTCCTTTTCAAAAACAAACAAACAAAAAGAACATTTCAAATTAGACTTTATTAGCATTAATAGCCAAGTGTAGAACTACCTGATGCTCAGATCTTCTTACCAGATGTCTCTAGGGAATTATGAATGAATGAGATAGAATGGTACGGTATATAAGTTGTTCTTCCAATTAAACACAGGTGTTCTCTACTCCAAAGACGGTAAATAACTTAAAAAACAAGTTTAAATGCAGTAAATTTATTTAAATGCCTTAAGTTTTGACTATAATAAATATTATAAATATACCAGTGAAATCGATAGATGTTATCGATTAAATGTTTCTCATTTAGGCATTGCATACATTTTAAATCATGGCAACCCTTCTATCTCCTGCCACACATGTGGCACTTTGTGCCATCTAGTGGAAAAGGTTAATGTTCAAAGATAATTTCTGAACATGAGCTAGGATAGCTGATACAAGGAAAATAATTTTTAAAAAATGAAGAAAGGATTTTTTTTTTTTAACCTGAAGAGCAGCACATTCCCAGTCCAGGTATGTGATATGTCAGTGCAGATGGGCGAATATTTGATAATTTTGAACTGATAAGAAGAGGAGTGCCCCTATAAATAAACGTTTTTGAATCTTTAATTGCATATACAACAATTCTGATTTGAAGGACTGAAGACTTGTTATACCAGCCATTTCTGATTCTATAAAGGTAATGTAGAGAAACACAAGGCTGTAAAGATAAAAGTAGAAGAGAAAAGTATATGTACAAAAAGTGTATTTGAAGATTGGGATAATCTTAAAATTAGTAAAAGCAATTCTAGCAACATTTTCTACTTTTCTATTGTCTGAGATGTAAGTATAAAGGAGACAGAGAAATATAAATATAGTGAATTGGAGTAACATTTCATGCCTTAAAAATGTTAAGTTTTTGCATTTTTATCTTCTCCCATTTTGTTTTCCATCTACAGTTAGTCTGCCTTAAAGATTTGTTTTCTTTATTTATTCTCTTTGCTATTATTCTTTGATTTGTCATCTTCCTGCTTTTGTCAGAGACTGTCCTCACTATTTTAAGTCCTTTGAGCTGTTCTTCCCCCTTCCCCTTCCCTATCTTATTCTCATTTCTTTAGCATAAGATTGAGACTCTAGGCCTTTCTTAACTCTTATATCTTGGTAGTAATTCCTATCAAAATTGTCTCCAGTCACACTATTGAGAATGATCATTTTCTCCCCAAGCAGTAGCAGTAATTCATACTGTACTGAAAATACCTGGGACACTGGTAAGGAGTCAAGCATATCCTCTTCAGGACTTAGAGCACTGTCTTTTCTAGCATCATTTTGGTATGTATTGCTCCTACAACTCAGCAAGGCCATCCTAATACTTATGTTTTACTACTTTTTAACACCCTAGAAATATTAACCTGGAAAAATGTAGACAAAGAAAAGATGAAAGTTTTACCAATTTTTGTCTTGGCAAACATATATAGACAAAGAACGGGGATTGCCCAATCTAATAGCATATTGCTATCAAGTAAGCCTCTACACCTCAGACAAATTTGGAAATGTGGGAACTTCTTGAAGAAAATATTCCCAAAAATGTTTAACAGTGGAAAGTGTCAGGCAGCTGAAAGACAGGGCCAGCTAACTGTCTTTCTCTTGTGTCTCTCGTAGCAGATTTTTCTTCTGGCTAAATGAAGACTAAATGTATGTCTTCATATACCAGTTTAAAACTGATATTTATGGAACAACTTAGTCTTTTACAAGGCGAAAATTAGTGAAGTATATCAACATGAATGAATTCTAACACCACTGGAAAATATACAATTTAAACTATTCGAACTGCATCATTGAAGCATTTTTTTGATATTTTTGGCCCTTCCACTTAGTAGCTTAAATGCGCTGTTTTGAGTGTGTTTCAAAGGCAGAGAGGAGTTCTCCTGAGGAAGGAGAACTGTGTGTCTAAGCTGTCTAATATAGCTACACTGTTGATGCCAGTTGAGGAGCTTTCTTCTTCTTAAAAAATCATTCATGTGCATGTTTTCTAATCTATATCACACTTGCAGAGCTTTTCCATCTCATTCCAAATGTGCATTTCCAAGCAAATGTGTCCACAAAATACAGTATATTTCTTTCTCCTCAGAAAATGTTGGTACATCATGCTAATTGCTGGTACTAAAATCATGGAGATCATAGTATTATGACTGTCAGTGCTAACAGAAAAAAAGATGCTAGCCCAGTGTGGAACCAAGAAAAAGCAGGAAATAAATCAGAAGTATAACTAGATTAATTTAGGGTATGGTAATTAAAAGATAAGGTACATGAATATGAGGTTATAAAATTATTGGCAGGAATTTATTAAAACACACTTCAGCAGTCAGAGTAGAATAAAAGCTAATTTGTAACTGGTTGTAATGGGCTTGGAATCAGCTTTACTATTAGAAGAAAGTTCAAATACAGTAGGAAGGAAACGTAATACAATAAAGCAGTGACTCAGGGGGCTGATTGGGATAATGAAATGCATTTCAGTGAATTCTGATGGGCAAAGTATTATTACAGTGGAGCTTATAAACAAGAGAGGAATAGATGAAAATTGCAGCAATGGAGCTATATTGTCACAGTAACTTTTATTACTATAGAAATTATTTCAAAGTGTGAAAGGTACTATATTTAGTGTTTCTATAACAAATCGATAGTGACTGTCTCTATTTTACTGGGTTTTGTTGTTTATCAGCAGCCTAAGTACAGACTCTGTGCCTCTTTCTTGACAGAAGTGCTAATGCTCCATTGTTCTTGTCACTTGCAAGTCTTTTTTGCTTGTGAGGACCACAGAGCAGGCATCCTGCAGTTGTGTTAATGTGAAATCCAGGGAGGCTGTGGAGGTTTGCCTTTTGCCTGCTCTGTGGGGGCCTCCTGTGGCCTGAATTAGATGGCTTCTTCTCTTACTGCAAGGCAAATCAACTTCTTGCTTTATGATTTGCAAAATCACCGTGGCTCTTGCCAACATTAGCTGGACATGTTTTTCTTGAACCATTACAAGTTACATTTTATGTCACATATTGTTTGCTGTAGGCAAATATATGCTTGCTATGTTGATCATCATTTTATAAAGCCCAAAGTAGATTTGCTTCAAGGAATAGTTACAAAATCTCATTTTTAAACTTGCACAACTTTTTTCATAGTATTCCTCTCCAAAAAACTGTCTAGCCGAAACTTCCAAGGTACCAAGGGGTGTATATTATCTTCACACTGGCGTCAATAATATTACAACTTTCCCCTAATTTTAGATACTTTTAATCTGAAAAGACAACCACAGATCTTTTTAGTATTAGGAATATTGATTAGGCATTTCTGTTGGGGGCACTGAATAAGAGAGGGTAGATGAAAAAATGTACTGTTAAAATATATTTGATAGCATAATTTTTTGCATCAGATAAAGCATAAGTTCTCATCGATAGCTTATTCAGATGCAAATAGCACTTTTTTACCCATCACCATTTTGTCTTCTCATAGTGAATTCTCTGAATTGGGGTTATGCATTTCTTTTTCACAGTTATGTACTGTTAGCACACAATATGTTTTTAGCACTAGCATACTATAAAAATAAGTTTATACATTGCTATTCTTGTTGCAGCAGATCTCATTTAAGATCTCTCTTTCCCCATTTCCCACCCACTGACAATTATTTCTGATTCTTCTCCAAGAGGTTATCACATAGATCCTTCTTGTGCCAACTACACTGCTTGTGTGATCTTGGAAATTATATATATATATATATATATATTTAAATACAGCTTCCTATTACTTTTTGAGACAAGTGAGTGCCCAGGTCTGGTGAATGGTGTGGTCACACAAACAATTGAAGTGGCGCAACCTAGGGAGCATGATCTCTTGCAGGAGATGAGGGATGAGCTCCTCAAAGGTCAGGGGAAAACTCTTAAATCATCAGATCTGTTCCTGAAAGAACTGTAACACAGTCATAGATAACTGACAAAATCAATTTTAAGTTCTTCATTACCAAAAGGCTCTCATTCATTGTTGTTAATCTGTTTGCAGTTCATAAACTTCTGTCATTCACAAGTTATTAAATTCCTTGCCCCACAGCATGATTGGTAACACAGAATGACAGTTCATATTTTACCTGGGCAGCCTGTGAAACATGGTGAGTTCATGCCCTCTGCAAGATATTAGCATCGTAAGCCTCCTTATTCTTTCTCACATCTGTTGAGAGCATATAACAAAAATGGAACATGAGCAGTGTAAAAGAGAACACACGAGCTTCGCAGCAGGGACCGTTTCAACTGCCAACAAAATAAATTATATTACTGGAGGTAAAAATGAAGCCAATAAAAGCACCTCTTGGGATGTAACTATGAGTGAAGGACAGTTTGCAGACATTCCATATACAGGCATTTCCATGTCAGGCAGCTACACCATGGGAAAAACAAGCAGCTTTTAAATGTGACAGACCACAAAACGCTACATGCGATCTCAGTCTAGCCCAGAGTCTACAACTGAGATTAGTCAATAATAGGCAGCATCTTCCCCATGTGGACTGAAGAAGAAGAAGAAAAAAAAGTCCCACCTCACTCCTGCCCAAGAAATATCACTCCTATTGTGTGTGGATGAGTGAGATCAAGGGTCATCCATTCCTGAGCGACAATCAGCCTTTGGAAAGCAGCAGCCTCACACAGCAGGTAGCAGGTTTCAGCAATCACCCTGCATGGTGTGGGACTGGCTGTCAGCGGAATGCAGGAAGGCAGAAGAAACAAGCATATCAGAAGGTCAGTTGTGCTGCCTCCTTGTCCTTAGCTTCTCTCTGCCACTTCCAAAGCCTTCCCTCTTGTCTGCTCAAGCATTGCACACTGAATGTGCCAGAGCAAACTAGTGCAGTTCAAATGAATTCAATAAATGCAACTGTCCTAACACAGGGTGGATATTGTCAGTCTAATATTCCTCTAAGGAAAATCTTTACAAAAAGACAACTTTTATCTTGTGTATCTGCTTGACATATCTCTAAGCAAATAAGAGCTTGCTGTGTACTGGGAGGCAGGTTCTTTAGTGCTCACAGAGCAGTCTGAATTTAGTGTTACCTTTCTTATGGACTCTGCTATATGCTGAGTCCTGGGTTAATGCCTTTCTATACACTAACTGGGAAGGAGCGAGAATTGTGAATGAACCAGATAAAGCAGTTGTGAGTACAGACAGCTGAAGTACAGAGAGAGGAATCATAGAAAGAAGCTCCCTGGATGTCACCATAGATGCTGATGACTAATTGTAGGCTGGACTACCAATGCCAGTGGTCATACTAACTCATTTGGAGTAATAGATTCACTTAACACCACTACCACTATTAACTCCATATGACTACATACTGCTGCAAAGTTATATATGTTTAGATGGGAGTGATAAAGGCTTCAAGGGGCATGTGAAATGGGTGCATCTTTCCACAAAAAAGCTCCTACACAAAACAATCTCCTTATGTCCAGCCCTGGCACAGCCCTTTGCCTCATTGAATCCCTTGTGGGACTACAAGATGCCACTTCACTCCACATTCCTGGACTACTTAGTTCTTATCCAACAGTTACTAAAGGGAACTTAACTCTTTTTCCAGTATTACAGATACGTTTTAGATTGCACAAACCCACTCTGAGAGTAGGAATAGGAATAGAAAAGATGCAGAGCATAGAACATGAGAAGGTTAGGTGAAAAAGGCCCAAGCAGTGCACAAAAATGTTGTAGATATGGTAGTGCTTTTGGCAGCCTTATTATCAATATGATTGATGTTGCTGGCATTTAGAGATGTAGCCATAGTGTGGTAACTCAGCCTATTCTGCAACACAAAGTTTGACCTAAGTAACTTTCCACAGCGACAGAGAAGTATGTGCATGTGACTAATTCCTTATGATTATATTGTACTTGATGAGAGACACAAGTGCTAAACTCTTTGTTAGGAAAAGCAGAGATAGAGCTTTTCTTGCCCAATAACAAAAACAAAAAGCTTTCTGTCAACAGGAAGAGATGAAAATCAGGGTGGGAAAACATTGATTTACTAAAAGCATTTATCTCCCTTTATTCTATGCTTAGTGCTCGTCGGCACTGCTGCCCGCAGAGGGCAGTGGAACACAGATTCAGAGGCAGGAGCAGCATCAATTCTCTGTGCTGACATAAGATTAAGGGAATTTGGGAAGCTCTTTTGTCCTGTTTACATAACACAGCACTAACCTGATATAATGACGTAACCGAAGGGGTCTGCAATCACAGTGGCTGAGAGCACCTTGGGTGGAATTTCAGAGAGAACTAAAATGTAGCCTTCCCCACTGCTCTCTGAAGCTTATAAAATGTGTAAGAATGTGTTAAATAGGTAGTGAAAATCATCCAGCACACAGCTGAGTCTTTCTTCAGCTAAAAAGGCAGACATACAATTGTGGTGTCAATCACTGGGAATTCTTTATCTTGCAAGTTTTAAAGCCCCATGTTAAAGGAAACAAAAAAGTGATGCACTTGTAAGATGATGTAATAGAACATTGTTTGATTTAAAGCATGACTCTTCTACTTTAAGTCTCTAAAAATCTTTAAAACTAATTACTTCTTGTAAAGGCATGAGCAGAGAAATAGCTCTATGTACTCGACAAAAAAAATTAATAAACTTGCATATTAGAACTACTACCAAATAAAAAAATTCTCTAAAACTAAACAGAGGAAAAGGGGCCAGAATATTCCTTTCAGATGCTATTCTTTGTTTTTTTTTTAAAAAAAGGCATAATAGACTGTTCTTCTTTCTCAGTTGCTGATCAAAGAAGCTGGCCAGAAGGGATTTCAATTTAATATCACAGACAGAAACTGGCAGCTAACCAGCAGTCTGATCCAGTAAAGTGTTAAAAGTGAAAGCTTAGATACTTTCCAGAAACAGGAGGGGCTTAAGCAATACTTAAATATGTCTGTAAGGGATTTGCTGTATTTGAGGCTACAGATGCACAAAAGTGTCATCCCAGGGTTCATACCTCCACCTTGCCAAGAGGGCTTTGGTCCTGAGATAAGAGAATTATCAAGTGAGCTTGGTGCTTTGCATGAGATCTCATGCAATTCTTGCATAATGCGTATTCTGTAGGTCTTCTCATGAAGAAATATAGAATTTATTCTTATTTATTCAAAATATTAAATGATGATTTTGAACGTGAGAATGCTATCTCACCAAGAGAACCTGAGATCCCCTATTTAATTTTTGAGAATCAAAAGTAGCTTTAAAGTTTTATGATGTTGCCCTTTGTCATTGTGAATATTGGTTATTGTAGAGATAGGGTTAAAAACTGGCAACTTCCTGAAATTATTTTTCTATATAAAATTGTTGCTAGATACAATACTCATAGTTCTTCAACATCATCCCATCACATATTTCCCAAACAAGATAAAGAATCATACTGTTCTAAAAGGTGTACATCTGAATCATGGAAAAATAAAAAAAACCTTGAGAATGAACTAGACATTCCTTTGTTGCAGGACACAGGATGTAAACAAAAGTCAGAGGAGTTATGCAAGCACAGGCTGTTGCTTATCATCTTCAGGAAAGATGGTACTGTCAGCTGCACCATGACCACTTCCTCACTCCATTATTTTTCATATAAAATTGAAATAAAGAAATGTTTTGTGTATGCTAGAAGAATTTACTGGGGGAGGATACTTTTTTTTAATCTTTCTACTAGCAAATGACACCCTTAAGAAACTGGGTAATTAATCAAGTCTGTGTAAGTCTGCTACTATATCATAAGATTGATCGATCACAGTGCATACTCAGGTGGAACCTGGTAGAAGAAATTAATTACAGACTGGAACATATTAGGAAGTTCTAGTATATTGTGTTTAGGATATAATGGAGAATCTTGTCACACATCACCTAGTGGAAAATGAAAAAAACAGTCTCATAGGACTTATGCATAGACAAGTAAATTGAATTGTGGAGAGAATCAAGAGCTAAAATAAGACCTTTTTTCCTTACTCTACAGGGCAGAGTGATATAGGTATCCAACTATTTGTTTAAATAAGGTGTGCTGTACTTGAACCCTTGAATTTGAAACTTAGGTCTTAGTAATGGAGAAGCATACATCAACAGCATTGCCTGATTTCCCAGTACTAAGTGGTATGAAAAAAAATCCTGAAAAAAAAAATTTTTTCTATTAAAAATGTGATGGGATGAGAATGAAAAAAGCTGCTACTAAGAATGAATATCCTAGAAATCAACGAAATCATAGAATCCTTAAGGTTGGAAGGGATCTCTAGAGATCATCTAGTCCAACTCCCTGCACATGCAGGGTCACCTAGAGCATGTGGCACAGGATTGCTGAATAGCAATAAAGCAAGAAAAGATTTGAGCACCCCAGTTCTCCTAAAATTAGGAGAGAAAATATCTAAAAAAATCTGAAACTCTGCTTCAGATATAGGGCAATCACAAGAGATTTGCTGGGGAAAAAAAAAGGAGTTTTTCAGGTAAAAAGATCAAAAATATACAATACAAAAATACACAAGTTAAATGCTCAGCATCAGTAGGGTGGATTTTACTGTGAGAATATATAGCAAAAACAACACTAGCATAAGGTATTCTCCTACTGCCAGATCTGCTGAGCAAATAGGAACTTCATTTTGTACCAGCTGCAGCTTCCAAGTGGTCTACAAATCTGGCATATGTTCTGCAATACATAGATTGGTGCTCTAATACTGTGCCTGCCCCCCACTGTACATAAATATGTAGGACATATGTTAGATCACATTACTTAATTGTGCATTGCCTTGCGTCTGTGGACATTAATTCACTAACTTTTTATTCATTTTTTTAATTTAAATGATAAAATTTCCTGAATATTTTGTGCAGCAACATTAGGATTCTAATTTAATACTGTACTTACTGCATCAAATCTTAACAGCAGGTTGTAGGTTGTTTTTAATGTATTCAGCATGCAAGCCCATATATGAGTTTCTCTGTTTTCACTCTTATGTTACCCTGGGATAAGTTATGGGAGTGGCTGAAAATGCTTCACTGAAAATTTCTAATGACCTTACATTCACCAGGTAACCAGACAATCTAGACAAGATAAACACCAGATCAGTAAAGAAAGCATGTCAACATATAACAAGAGGTGATACTAATTGGCTCATATATAGATTAATCTTTAATGGAGTAAACTAAATTTTATATTATTAATGTTGATTTGGTTAAAGTTCTTAGATACAGAAAAATTAGGAGGGAAGAGTAGTTCCCTACTAGATATTTCCACTATTCTGGAGATACTGTTTGAGAAAATATAACACCACTCCATAGGGAGATTATTTTGGTGGTATAATAATTGCAGTCATTATTCATGGTTATGTAATTGTCTCTTTTGCTAATGCATATATATTTGGCAAGCTTTCTGTTGTGTTTTCAGTCCACCTCTGTCCTAAATATTAAATTTTTATGGAATATCAGGGTGTTTTTTCAAGTACCTAAAAAAGATTTTTTTAAAAAATAATCCTTATTATATTTATTTAGTTATTATTAGTTAAAGAGATCAAAGTAATAAACTCATTTTCCTAAATTATAGATCGATAATCTTCTGATCAGCATTCATATGCAGCAGAAATCTTCTAATCTCTAGTGACTTAACTTGGATCATGCAGTATCCTACGAGGAAAAGGACCTCACTCCATAGATGAAAACCTTTTGAGTAATATCTTAACTTTTGAATACTTTCACTATATCAAAGTAATGGCTATCGCAGCTTTCTCTAACATGTGAGATTAAATAAATGCTGATATAATATTAGCCTTCTCTTAAATGCTATTTTATCAGTATTCTAATCTAAAAGTCCTCACAGTAACTTCTCATGGTCTGGACATGACTGCAGAAAATTCAGTCTATGATGAACAGCTTCCCAGAAAGGAAGTCCATCTGTCCTCTTTCCCACTCAATTTTTACAATGTTGATAAATATCTCTTCTTTTTTTTTAATGCTAATTTGCTTTCTGGAGAGAAAACAAGGCACAGAAACTGTCAATCTCAAAGCACTGAACCAAAATCTATATTTCCATTTACACAAGTTCAGTCATGTAGAGATTGCTATGTTGTACTTGGACATTCAAGTTACCAAGTCTAAAAAAACCTCCTGTCATTTTCCTTCAAGTTTAAATTGACATAAGGTAAGCTTTTGAAAAGTTGGATTTCCATTTTGTGCAGTAACATTTGGCCATACAGTATGACAAACATGAAATATGAAGCACATAAAAGCTAAAAATTGACAAGGACATGCTTGAATTTTCTTCTCAATCCACCACCACTTCAGATATAGATCTAAAATTCTTAATCTCTATCTTAATCTTAAAATAGGGCTTACTCTTAAGCCCTAATAGACTGTTATTTTTTTCTTCATGTCTAGTTGCACCATGAATTGGTAAGATATATCTCCGTAACCCAAACATCTGCAGAAATCTTGTAGTACCCTGCCCTTTTTTCATTGTCTTTCCTAATCTGAAACTGCTTTTTGACGATCTTCTCTCAGAGACACAGCACTGGGCTGTGGATATGCCTGTGTATAAAAGTGTGAGATTTCATATCGGGTTTCCAAAAGCATGATGTGAACAGCAGTTTAAGAGAAGGAAAGTTCTGTGTTTTATATTTGAATATATATAATCTATGTAATGTACCTGGGGCCATTCAGAGCACCAGGAGGAGAAGGCAAGAGTCCTAGACAACCCTTTGACTATTAGCCCTCTTTTAACTTTCTGTAATTAATTATCCGAAGTTACTTGGGATAACTGAGGTACTGCCCAAAATTCTGATTTCCTGGTTGGCTGTTGAAAAAACAGTTGGAGCCAGTAGAGCAATTTAGTAACTTTTCTTAATATGTGAGGCCATGTGAAGACAAATAATTTACACCTAAGAGAGCACGTACTTGCTGGTTATGATTTTGGGTCATGCAGTTGGATAGCTGGACAGTACACTGTCAAAATGCATTTTTATCTTAAATGCTTTAGTGTTTTTTTTTTTTCTCTTTCTTAACTAGAGCTTCTGTATATGTGCATTTATCTGTCTGTCTGTCTCAGACCACAGCTGAGCAAGTTGAAATACAGTTCTTGGACTGGTATTTCAAGTTGAATTTTATAGGAGCAATGACAGAAAGCTTGGTTCTTGTTAGGAAGTAGAGTCTCTCAGCAACACAGGTCATTTGAGGATGCTGATGTAGAAACATGGGATTAAATCAGATTGATATTTCCCTTTAATATCCTATCACAATAATCTTCTTATCCTATATCATTCATTCACGTAAGAACTTAAGATGACAGCTAAGCACAATTAGAATTTCCTAGATGATACAACAGGGCATCATGGTGGAGTCCTAAATTGATGTACTAAAGTCACACTCCTTTTCATAAGGATTCTTTTCTTCTAGCATCCTCGAAGAGATGAAGCAATTCCTATTAGAAAGCCATGCATCTAACTCAACCTTCTGGAACCACAGCATTACTAGGTGGTGTAGGGCATTTCAAAGAGAGTATACTCCAGTGCCTGACAATGGAAAATGCTGGATATAACACATGAAATTTCAAATAGAGGAAAAGAGATGATTTTTATAACACAATTAAAACTGACTTTTTCATATAAAATTTGTGATGCATTAAGGGAAGTTGGAGGAATAGCTAGGCTTTCGTATTCTTTCCCTGTAGTACATGTGCTCTAATCACTCTATTTGCATCAGCCACTTTTGAAAAAAAGGTGAATTAAATTTTCTTCTATCCTCTGAAATGCCCTTATTATCCTGGGTAGGGCACAAAGTTCTATTAGAAGGGAAATCTTCAAGGATATTCATAGGCTTAACAAAATGATTTCCATGTTTAATTGTAATGATACTGTTGCGTGAGCTATAACATAACTATTGTTTGATTAGTAGTTAGGAATATGTCCAAGCTACCAGTAGAACTGTAACAAATATTAGAGCAGTTTGCTTCTCATTTTTCAGACAGTGCCTGTATTTCAGTGCTACACTGCTGTTTAATTTTCCAATTCCAAATACTGTAAATAAACCCTAGCCTAAATGAAAAATATATATTTGCTTTATGAAGTATGTTTATGATGTTAAAAGGTATGCATGTTACTGGTCTACTCATATGTATCTCAGACCTTAAAACTTCTGAGAGTCTTAGGTCTTCCTGTTATAATTTAGTTTTAATTCTGCTTATTATGACTACCTGAGTAATAATGCTGAAAATATATTACACTTTCTAGTGTATCTTACATAATAGGACACCAACTCTAGAGAAAAGCTAAGGAGAAATAATTGAAAGAAAAAGAGCAGTGTGGTTTTTTTAAACTAATTTAAGATTATCACAACTTTAATCCCTTTGATGTTTTCTGTCTAACTTATTTCTAATTTCTTCTGCCACTTCACTTTCCTTTTCTCTCAGACTTAGATCCGATGTTTCTCTAAAGAAGGATTTAGGTAGGATGAAGGTAACTAAGACCAGACTTCAATATCAAATCCCCCTAATGATAGAGGCACATCATATTACCAAAGTCTCACTATAAAACTTTCTAGGAAAAATTGTACATTTGCAACCTAGACTCATCTTACACATCCTTTGACCTAACTTCTCGGAGGGTCCTTGTCCTGTGGATGTTCTCTCAGAACATTAACTCAGTCCCTTCAGAATTCCCTCAATCCCTCATTCACCTTAGGGAATGGAAGGTAGATTTGAAGAGAAACTAATAATGTGAGTGGTAGTAGTTCTTTATCTTTGTATAAAGTCTATCCGTGTTTATTTGTGGAGTACTTGTGATTACATATGTGATTGTGATGTGATTACGGCAACCACTAAAAAAAGAGGATTTGGTTGGTTCCTCAATCCCCCTTTGTCCATAGAAATAATCAAAACATTGGACAATATCTTAATTTGGGTGGTGGTATAGCAGCAGAAGAGAAAGAGCAAGAAGTAACATGACTCAGTATCTTAGGGCTTTGCATAGGGGTCCTGGGCTCTGTTCAGGGACTGAAGCTAAACATTATTACCTATTTACAGAACTCCTCTACAAATCCTCTGTTGACTAGAATTTACACAGCTTTCATTCTTTACCTGTCTTAAATGAGTTAGAAATTATGCAAGCCTTTGGAGCTCATGGAAACTATATTCATAGATTCAAATTTCCAGGACTTTGCAATCAGGGATGAACATAAGTTTTATCTTCAAAATTTTAATTACTTTTTTCATAATAATTTTCAAAAAGAAAAAGCAAGGAACAGTATGTTTGTTTAATTTTGTTTGTTTTAAATGTCAGCCTGCAAGCCTGTGAATATTTACTATTTTGTATGGTTTATGTGTGTAGACATCAAAGTTTTAGAGAGATGATGAAATCTGAATGGTGTACATACTAAAGTGAAGTTATGGAACATGTGGAGTTGTGGGGGAGCTGATTGAATTGAGTAGTTACAGAAATCATTTGGGCTCTGTATTGGGAGTTCTGAGCCTGTGATCCTAGAACACATCAACATCCTGCACTGAGTGTCTTAGGAAACTGCATGGATTTATATAAATTCTCAAAAGCACTGTCCTTGTCTGTACCTCTCTATATTTTATATGAGAGTGCTTTATACCAACCTCTATTAGAATTAAAGTTGGGAAACTAATCAAGATCCTCCCAGCTTTAATTATTGTTTGGTCATCAAGACTTCCTGACAGTGACTTTGGCTTGAGAGGGCCCTGAGAAATCCTTCCTGAAACTCTCTTGGTTCTTCCAGCTTCCAGAATAAGTTCATCTTGACCAGCCTCCAAAGATAGCACCCATCACCTCTTATGATAAAAAAGCTTGTATTTCAAGTTTATATTTTACTGTAGAAAATTATCTTAATAGTACACAGGACTTCCTGAGTGTGTGTCATTAGAAAATTGTTCATTCTCTCAAAGGCAGAAACCTCTTGCTCTCTTCAGCCTTGCGCAGCCTGGAGCCCTGTGATTTAGTGTAATGGCAACGAGGTTTATTTATAATAAAGCTCTCTCTCAGCGCTGTTTGGATGCTCATAAGTCACATATCCTTGACAACTTGCTGATGCTTTGTCCACCCAGAAGGTAAATTCATTCTCAGCAGCACATGCTGTGTCTGCTCCAGTCCAGTGGGTGCTGGCCAGGCAGGGTCTCAGCTTTTGCTGCCTTTTCCTCTGGTTTATCAAGAGATGGCAGCAGAAAGCCACTTAACCTTTGATCTGGGCTCACAGAGCTTCTATTTGCTGCAGTTTAATGGTATCCTCTACAAATGCAATCAAGTCATCCCACTAGTGTCATGTAGTGGAGCAGTCTCTTGAAAAAGCAGCCAAGCAGAGAGAAACTTGGCTTTTTAAATTATGGAGGAGAATGTGTCTAACTACAAATACAAACATATCTAATGTATTAAAGCACTAGAAAAGTCATATTAGGACACTAAATTCTCTTTGGGAATGTGACCATCGGATTTGTTTTTGGGGTGATGATGGTAATTCCCATATAAAAAATGGCCACAAAATATTCAGACCATGCTTCACTCTCATAATGCTACGTGAGAAAGGCACTTTCCAATTCAATATGACAGACTGACAAGTCATTTGCTATGGTGACATTTGTGACAGAGAAGAAATTGGTAGTATAACATGACAATAAAGATGGCTAGAAAAATATTGAAAATTAGACATGATTAAAATTATAATGCCTGGTAAGATTTCAAATAGTCTATAGTTTTCTTCCTGAAGAAACAATAATCAAAATAATTCATCTTAAACTGAATCAAAAACAAATTACAATGGTCATTAGTGAACAGCAAGAGACTTTTTCATTACTAAGTGTCACTAGATGGTTTCAGAAACAGGTTTCAGATGGAGAATTTAGTCAGTTGCACTTAAACTCAGGACAAACTCTGGGATTTCAGTGTCATCACTTACTCTGACACTTAAATGTCACTGAGGAGCTGTCAACAGGTATGAAAAGTCACCCAGCTGCTCAATCTTCTTTCAGTAGGAGACAAAAAAATAGAATAAAATATATATGGAAGGAAAGTTGGGGTTCTACAGAAAGTAAGTAGTAATGTAGTGCATTATGGATCCACTTTACTTAATTTTCATGCTTTTCTGTTGTACTGTGGTTGCATTTTAAACCAAAAGGGCCAAATTGTGTTTTCATGTTCATGAAGATGAATTAGAATTATTTATGCTGGCAAAGTAAAGTCTCTTGTATTATTTATGTCAGTACACGTGAGATTAGAAATAGGACTCTTAATAGAAATAACAATAAAATTAGATTTTTTATTACAATGAAGTCTTATGATACTAAAATTCAAAGTTTTATAAACTGTTCTTGCTGGTCATTTTCTATTACTCTATGAAAAATCAAGTTGAAACAAGAAAATTATCCTTTATATTATATATTTTTTTTTTCTAAATGAGTGAATGGATCATTTGTCTCAAATTGAGAAATGTAGAAGAGTGTTCCTATTCATTTTTAATTTCTTATATTTTCTCTCACTTTCTAATTCCTTAAGTTAGTTCTAATATCAGTCAGCAAGGTAACACTGAGAAGATCTAATGAATAGCCAAATCAGATTAGTAAGTGGATAGGTGAATAAATATACAGAAAAAAAAAACAAGACAGATTGTGTGAGAGGATTGTTTCCTCAGGTATGTCTGACATTTAGTGAGAATTATCTTATCCTTTTTATTCAATAAGTGATAAAGCTTTCTCTCTTCCTACCTGCCTGCCACAAATCTAACAGATCTAACAGATGTCTAGAGAAGATGCATGTGTGAGCTCTGCTGTTTTGGGTCAGTCTGTTTGTTTTACTCAGAACATCCACAAATGACACTTTTAACTAGCTGTAACAGTGTTAAATGCTTTATGTCATGATATCACTAATAAAATCACCTTTGGAGGAAACATAAGTTTGGCATCCTAGAAAATTTTCTTTAGATCTCAAATCACTGAGCTCGAAGGAGTTTGGACATCAACAGGCTTTTAAGGCCTATGGTGACAGCAAATATAAACATTAAAATAAATCATTTTGTGGCAAAAAAAGGCATTGCAGGAAAATTAGCTTTCTATCCCACTCTTTGGCTGTCTGTGTTTATTATAGCATTCACTATGGAATGGCAACCAGCTGAGTGATGCTTAAATCGCTACATTAAAATTCTAGCTATCATATGAGAGTCCTACTGTCTATACATAGAGACTATGCAAAATCTCTCTCATTATTCAGATGCCCTTCCATTGAAATTCACTGGACAGCAATTAGCAGATCAACATCCATCTAGTAAAATGATACACGTTGTTGAAGCGTATTGGTACATGCCATGTGGCAGCTCATACATCATTTTGTAACTTGGCAAACAAAAATTTAAAAAAAAAGGTAGTTTGAGTGTATTGTAAAGGCGACTTGTAGCATTTTTACATGCACATTTGTAGAATATACACATACACAAGCAATGCAGGCAAAGACTATCTGCCATACACCTGCAGGATACCCAAATAAAGTTTATGTAACATCCTATTTTTGCAAGTCCTTTTGAAGTTTCCCATTTGTATGTGATCAAAATACCTAGAAAATGAAAATATCTTTCTTAAATTTTTCAAATGAATATATAATATTGCAGAATGATAGAAAATATGTGAAAGGTGACTCATAGGTTCTAACTCTTCTGGTGAAGAATCTTCCCTCTCTTTGTCCTCTGGAGTCACAGGTGTGTTAGAAATAGTCCCTTTGACTATTATACCAGGTCTCTAGTTGGAGACCTGTACTTAGCGGTGTCCCTCAGGGGTCAGTCCTCGGTCCCATCCTGTTCAACGTATTCATTAACGACCTGGATGAAGGCATGGAGTGCT
>JAUBOD010000314.1:854547-887474 GCA_032353885.1 Nothura maculosa
TTAGGTACCCAGACCAAAAGCTTAGCTTACTAAACTCTTTGTATTCTCAGTCCGGAGAGCAATGTCCTTATAGGTATCAGCTCAGGACAAAACCTCAAATTAGCAGGAGCCTAGCTCTGGTTTCTGACCCTAGCCTCAGCACTTCTTTAGGATTAGGTCATAATAATCCATCATTTTTCTTTCCTGTTTTGTGTAGAAAACAGAAACTTTGTCAGTAATTTCGAAATAATAATTAAAAATTATATGTAACTCATACATTACTCATACTCATGTTACTCATACTCATACTCATATGCATACTATGTGTATGTCATAATCACATTACAGTCCTTCACTTTCTAACATCATTTTTTTTGTGGCACTAATGTGCTATGATCTTCTTTTTCCTGTTAACTATTCAAGAGTAGTAGGTATTTCTTCTATATGACTTCATTGTTAGATCTGGTGAACATCAGTTGTCAAATATTCTGTTAAATTCAATATAAATCTCCTGCAACTTGAATATAAGCATCTAATCTAAATCTAAACTTTTCATGTTTTGTAATTCTCAGAAATGATCTTACTATCAGGTTTTAGAATACTATATATGGAAAGGAATTAATAAATGTATAATTTTTCTGTACATTTTTTTTTAGTGAATGGTTTAATCTTCTTCAGTTATATGCTTTCAAAGTTATAGTAGTATGAAGGACTAGTCTAGTACGTTAGCTAGTTCTCTGATATTTGATTATGAATCAGTTTCTATCTTTATGATGATGATATTCCTTAGATCAAGATAATACACATTTCAACAGCAAGCTTGACATTCTCCTTTTAGCTCTTTGACATGTTAAATAACATAGAACTCAGATTGCAATGTATATATTTTTTTAAAAAATTACTATAGTAGAAGTGGCTTATAGCTTATATTTTTCAGTGAAAAGGATCCTGTCAAATGCATGTGGCTTTTTAAAACCTAGTTGTAATTGTCACAAATGAAAATTCAAACCCAGCACACATAAGGCAATACCAGGTGAGATCACTGTCAAATATTTGCCTTTCACTTATTTCCTAGACTTATTAGGTTGCTCAGGACCTTTAGAGATCATCTAGTCCAATTCTGCACACACAGGATCACCTACAGCATGTGGCACAGCATGTGGCTACATCCAAGCAGGTCTTGAATATCTCCAGAGAAGGAGATTCCACAACATATCTTGGCAACCTGCTCCAGTGCTCTGTCACCCTTACTGTTAAGAAATTCACTTTACTGTTGAACTGCATGAGGTTTCTCACTACCCAGGTGTTCAGACTGTCCAGATCCCTCTGGACGGCAGTGCTGCCCTCTGGGGTATCAGCTACTCCTCCCAGTTTCGTATCATCAGCAAAATTGTGAAAGGGGCATTCTGTCCCTTCATCCAGCTCATGGATGAATACATTGAACAGGATTGGGCCAAGGACTGATCCCTGGGGACACTGTTAACTATAGGCCTCCAACTAGACTCTGTAGCACTCATCATCATTCTCTGAGCTCTGTCATCCAGCCAGTTCTCAATCCACCTCACCATCCACTGATCTAATCCACACATTTGGAGCTTGCTCAAGAGGATGCTGTGAGGGATGGTGTCAAGAGCCTTGCTGAAGTCCCGATAGATTGCATCCACCACTCTCCATCTACTCAGCCAGGCATTCCAGCATAGAATGCTATCAGATTAGTTAAGCATGATTCCTCTTGGTGACTCCATGCTGATTACTCGTGAGCATCTTCTTGTCCTCCACATGCTAGAGACAACAGCCAGGAAGAGCTATTCCATCACTTTTCCAGGGATGCAGGTGAGGCTGACTGGCCAACTTCCAGGACCTCATGCCTGTTGAACGTGGTCACCTGGTGGGTGAAGATAGAATCGCCTGCCATCCTGACCAGTGACACACAGTTTCCATTCTTGTTCATCTGTTAATACTGTTAATTCTGCCTCCTCCATCTTATGGCAATAGCATAGGGGATCCTCAGATCGATTTGCAGGGCTGTCTGGATGCATTTCCTGGGACGACTGCAGAGCGTGGCTCCAGCGGTCTATTTCTTTCTCAGAATAGATCTTGCAGAGAGCTCCTTCCTGAGCCAGGAGGAGAACCCTGCACCTGCCTGCACCAAGGGCGACTCTGCTCTGGGCTGCTCGCGCTCCCTGGGTGCGGCTCTTGGGCCGCCTTCCCTGCTGGCATTGCCCATGCAGAGTCAGAGCCTCCTTTGGCCCAGGGCCACAGCCCGCTCAGGGCTGGATGCTGGGGTTGCCTCTCGGTCCCTGCCTGCGCTTTCCTGCTTGGTGACTACTGCTGTGTTTGGCTCCTCTAGGCAAGGTGCTCCAGTGCGAGCGTCCACCCTAGAGCCTTTCCCCTCGAAATCGAGGCTTTCCTTGCCTTAAATTTCAAGCAAAAAAATCAACATATATATATATTGGAAAAGACACATTTTAGTATGAATGGTTTAACAATATGCTTAACAACAAGTTTAAATAATATGTTTAACAATATTTTTCCAATTCATTATTTATAGGGAAAGAAAGAATAAAGTGTTCCCATATCATTATAATAAAAATGATGGGTATGCCATTGTTATTTCCAGCTGGACGTGAAGGTGTCTGTGTTAGGATTAGGGAGCACAGAGAGTAATGGAAAAAAAAAGTAAGAGATAGTCTCATACTCTGTCTCATAGTTTAAATATAAGCCACGTATTCCAAACATTAGAGAGACTTTTATTATTGCTCTTCTCTGATGTACTTTGGAGCCCTACCTATTAAATAATTGTCTCTAATTTATTTGAGGCTTACACAGTTATGAAAAAAACCTTATAGTTTCATAAAGTTTGATTTGGCTTTTTTTTTAATTATGGTATATATCCTTTTGCAAGTTAGAGGTTGTTCTGTACAGAGGATGTTCCTATTCTCTTGTAGAAACTGTCCCTAGACAGAGCAAAGCACTGCAGCCATTTGTGTAGGAGAAGTGAGCATGTTAGTATTGGAAATACTACCTGTATTGAGTATATGACTTAAATCAAAGACATATCCAAATAAAAATTCTAATAAATTTCTAGTCTTTCCAAAGAAATTGAAGGCTAACTATAGGTAAGTTGCTGTCATTTCACTAAAGTTTTTCTATCAGTTAAGATGATCATGTTCTCCATTGTTTCAAGAAGGTAATTATTCTGCTTTAAAGTCTTTACTATTTTACTTCTCAGCTTTCAAAACTGCCTCTGTAACAGGCAGGAAATTGCACCTCTACTTGCATTTTCAGCAGCAGTACAGATTAACCCACAACTTATATGTCTGGCATGCTTTTTGATATTAGATAGATTAGGTCGTTATTCTTGTTAAGATATATGTTAGATTAGATTATTATACAATTAAATGAAGTCTTTTCCTATATAGTAAAAACAGAAGTTTTGGGGTGAAATAAATTTCCTACTGTTAATGGGAAAGAGTTACATTTTTTGAAGTTGAGCCACAAAGTATATTCTAACTTTGTAACTGCGAAAATGTAATATATATTCACCATCATTATTTCTCTATTCTCACACAAGTATTATGTTAGATCGGATGAGATTTGATAGCATGTATTTGAAAGTATTCTTTAAAATTGAAAAGGTACAAAGCATTCCTAAGATGTTATCATCTTTCAGCGAATGAAATCTTGTAAACTAAGAAATCTTTGAGATCACTTATATATCTACATATATTAATGTAGAAAATATATTAACATTAAAGCATGAGTGACTTAGTTCTGGCTGCCTTTGGGCTCATTCTTTAATCAGATTGTTATAAATATGAAATTATAGAATCACAGAATCATTCTGATTGGAATGGGACTTCATAGAATCTTAGAATTGTTATTGTTGGAAAAGACTTTTGAGATGATCCACTGTAAGCCCCTCAACACCATACCTGTTAAATCATGTCCTTAAGCACCTCATCTACACATTACCTGAATGCTGCCAGGGCTGGTGACTCCACCGCTTCCCTGCGTAGCCTCTTTCAATGCTTGACAACTCTTTCCATACAGATTTTTTTTCTATAATCTAACCTGAACCTCCCCTGGCACAACAAAGAAAAAGCAAGAGTAATCTAATTCCTCATTTTATCCCAAGAAAAGATGAGTTTATCACTTGTAGATATTTCTTAAATTCAACTATAAGCTCTTCTCTGTTTTCAGGGCTGGTTGTATCTAATTTATTTATCTTTAATAGTTGTTGTATTTCTGATGCATTTGGTTGTTTATTGCTATATTTAATCAATGAAAGGATAACAGATGAAGAGTGATAATTGACCAAATAGCTTTTGAATTTCTGCATTATACTTTTCCAGGTATGCTATTTTCTAAGGTTTCTTTGAGAAGATAATAAAACTCTGTGAGGTCACTACACCACTATACCAGTACCATGGTACACTGGTACCATACCTGCCCTTGTAATTCTACATGATTCAACATTGATAATGACAAAGACTAGACACAATTTTGAAAACTCTCCATGACTCTTATTTTCTTCAAACTCCTGTCTTCAGTGAATACTATGACTTTTGACAAGTGGATGGAGTGATGGAAAAGGGGAACAATATCGCTCACAGTCCCATGAAAAAGAAAGGAGCAAAACAGGTGCTGAGAATCATCTCTTATCAACTCTCAAGCTAAGAGTTTTAGGTTGAACTCTTTGTACTGAATAGTAAACAACTGTACAAAATAAAACTTTTGTCTGTTCACCCTATTATTGTTCCTTGGCCAGCTTTTCTTGAGAAAAGGTGACTCTCTGGATAGAAACCTCTAACAAGCCAAAAGCAGCCTATAACCTGCACCATGTTGCCTTATTATGGCATATGCTTGTCTCCTTTTGTATTGCAGCAGAAGAGCATTTGAGCTGATGCTTCTCTTCTAGGCATATTCTTGAATCAAGACCATTTTGGTAAATCAATGCTGACAGAAAAAGAAACAAAAAACAGAAGGAGTGCTTCAGTGGAGTTTCAGTTAGTTTAAGAAACCATTTCTGTGTCTTTGTATAAGGTTTGTTTATTTAGAAGCATTGGGTGACTAAGATACAATATAACAATCAATCATGTGTACGAGCACATACACATATAGACACATTCTAAAAAAAATCACTGTATTGGGATAAAGATTTATTCTCCTTTGCAGAATTATTTTTCTTTAATTCTTTTTTTCTCAGGTAGTAGTTGTTTGAAATGTTTGGGTTTTATTTTAAATGAAGTATTCACTTTGTTACCTGAAACAAAATTAGTGATTAGTCTACATTTTAGTTAGTATAGAGTTTTTTGTTAGTGATGAGTCTACATTTTTAAATGTTTTTAAACATATTTACAGTAGAAATGCAAAAAGTCCTATTAGTAATCTTTTTCATTTTGTGAATTAAAAAAAAATCTGAGCCTTGTGTTGCATTTCAAGTCCATAAGGAAAAAGAAAAATACTTAATATATAAAATTATGTGATGATTTAATGCAGCAGAGGTAGCCATGAAATGCCTAAAGGAATTTAAAGATGGGAGAAGTTCGGTTTTCAATTACTATTATAGAGCTTTCTGATTCTTTGCTGTCACTTCACATTGATGTGTGGAGAGTGTGAAAGATGTCCCAAAGGTTTGTCTTTAAATTGGACAAGTAAAAATGCCACCACGTTTTTTTTCACTTTCCCTATAAGGAGGAAGTTACTTTTATTTCAGCTTACATCCGAAATGAGTGCTGAATACCAGAAGATACAAATAAAACTAGCTGGGAGTGAGAAAAGGGATATTGCAGATACTATGGAATAAAGATGGAAATGTTTTAGGCTGATTCATTTCAGGATCTTTCAAAAATTTTATACATATATGTAACTACTTTCATACTTCATTCCACTGGCTTATGTCAGATTTCACAGGCTTTTTTTTTTACCTCTTTATACCTCTTAATACAAGCATAAAATTTAGTTATAAGATTCTGACACTTGTAAAGCTTGAGTCCTGTGTGACTTTTTCTGTGAAATAGGTTAAGCATGTTCAGAAGCTTTTGTAGTCTGACATTTAGTGACAAATCTGTGATCCCTGACTAAGCTGGTCATTTTTTTGAGTACAAAATTTAGATCCAAGCCCTATTTTTCAACTGATCAAATATTATTTTGATAGATGTAGGGTTTTTAAATTAAAAAAAAAAAAGAATCACTTGGTTACCTTTGATATCATTCTATTGGTTTATGGGCACGATGGAAAAAAAAAGCTATGTTTCTATGGCCTTGAACTACTGGGTAGTCAAACAAAGACACTTGCTGTAGTCACAACCCACGTTTTTAACTAGCACTTAAGCTAAGAACCCTCTGTCTAAATTTCCCTATGAATCATGTGTTAGCACTTGGTCAAATCATATTGAGATTTCCTGTTCTTTCATCACAGGTCATCATGGCATAATTCAGTGCTACATAAAATACTAAAAAGAAGTGCTTCTTAAACAAAGAGCTAGATAGTAACAGCAGTTTGGTGTAACAGTTCTTCTGGAAATGAGTGGCCGCTGTATTTTTACATGACATTGCACTGGGTTTGTAGATGTCACCTTTGGTTTCTGTATGCTGTCTTACTACTTATAAACACCTCTGATTTCATTGTATGCACTGTCCTTCCCCACCGCTACTCACACACAACTATTTTGCCAAGAGCCCTGAAGGGCTTTGTTTTGTTTAAAAGTGTGCTACCCACTGTAGTCAGAGAAGTTCGTTCCAGACTCTAACATTAAGCCATGCACTTTAATGAAAGCACATAAATTGCAGAGAAAAAGCAATCTTTTGCATATTTACTTGTGTAGTTTGGAATAGTGTGATAGAACATCTTTACATTTGTTCAGCATCAGATTTACTAATAAACTACTTTTAGCAGTAAGTAGTGGGTGAAGTGTAAGATTTTGCTCAACTTAACTGAAAATGTTCACAAGGCTGATATAAACATCTTTGCTACCTGAAGTCATGCATCTCATCAACTAAAATAAGTCCTATATTTGGGCTACAGATGTATACAATATTACCAACACTTAGATCATCACAGAATTACTTATGGAAAATGAAATATGAAAGTACACTCAAGACTAAGCAAAAACATAAGAAAAACTTCTATATCAGTTTGCACTGCTTTATATTTAACTTTGAGAATCCCTCAAACATCTAAAGAAGGGAAATGTTGATTACAGAAGAGATTTCAGAAAATTACAAAAAGGCTGCAGGATTTTATTCCCCTACAGTGCCATCGAACATTTCCAGGATAATAAATCCTTAAACACAGTGAAAGTGATGCATTAGAGAGTGTCAAAATTATCATTTGTCCCAGACAAGCTGGTAGTGAGTATGCATATGTTATTAGTATGTGGTCTGATATAATCTGTGAAAAATGACTTTCTGAGCACAGAGTCACTCTTAAAATACTTTCTTCTGTGCAGGGAATGACAAGGGCAAAACTTGATGTTTAAAAAAAATGAAGAAAAAAAAGGAAAATAGTTGAACAAAAAGAAAGTACTGTGATCGTATTAGAAATAATTCTAGGACAAAGCTCTATTTTATTGTTAAGAAAGTTATAGAATTCTCAACAGTGTTGTGGGGAAATAACGAGTATTATATATTTAGCCAAATTTATACCAAATCAATTGCTACTTAAGTCAATGTATTTTTATCAGAAATAAATTGTTTGTGAATAGTTAGATACACATATGGGTTTATTTGATCATAGGTTAAACTTCTTGCACCTCTTGCATGTTTTTAATTTTATGAAAATATGAAGATAAAACTAGTCATATTTTGTTTCCCTTTGTTACGCAGACATAGACAAAGTCATTTCTTATCCAAACTCTAAGAAACACTGGTTCAGTGCAGCATTCAGTAGTACAGTATAACACTTGTCTGAACATCTTCTGTCTTACAGATCCATCAAGGGAAAAGAAAGGAGATAAAATAGTTAATGATAGATTTAGGCAAAATAGTTATTGGCAAAGTTGTAGAAGTTGTAGTAGTTCATTTTCTGAAAACTGCTGTAGAGAATATCAGAACAATTAGAATACAGACAGCTTTGATAGCTCAAAAAAAAGAAAAACTAAAAGATCAAAAACTTTTGAAAATACAAAAGCAAGACAGCTTAAATTAATTTTGCTTTGAATTTTGCTAAGTACATTTAAAAGGATTATGCAGCAAAATAAAATGAAAACTTTGGACTGGATTAATCACTTAATAGAAACTTCTTTCCATCCTGCCAGATAGGCCAGAAATTCAGTCTCTAAAATTATTTTATCTTACATGTATATAAAAGTACATATTTTTCCATTCCTCTTCTTTCACGAGAGGAAATCACCTCAGCTCGTAATACCATTTTTCTAGCTTGGTCCTGTGCGATCTCGACGCAACAAGTTTACGGTGATGATCAGTAAGGGATGGTGACAGAATTGACCTCAGTCTTGTAGGCTCTGCTGGGTTGGGTAGCACAGTTATCTCAATATCATCTCGATACAAGAGGAGAGGTGAGGAGGAGCAGGAAGCCGAGGCTATGAGCACAGCCCTGGCAGGAGCAGGGAAAGGACAGCAGCAGCGGTGGGTTTTGGAGCCAGGGTAGTGGAGAGGCTGCATAGGGGAAGCATCCACTGATGTGCAAGAAGCGGCTGGAGATGCAATAGCAGCTGCTGTGTGGCAAACGGCAGAAACCCATCAAAACTAACAAGTTACTGAGCTAATTAAATTCCCAGCTGTTTTTAAGCTAGCAAGTGACAACATTAATTAGGATGGCTTTTTCCCATCTTCACTGGTCAGAGGGCACCAGTCTTCGGTTTTGCCTTCAGGCTGCACTATTTGACACTGCAGCCTTGTGATCTCAGAGGAGATCATTGTAAATAACCACATTCAGAAAAGGAGTTAGGAAGGATATGCAGTTACAACTTTGACATATCATTGTTTATGATAGGAGAGGATTCAGAATTTCATATACCTAAAGGATTCTGATCTAAGTAATGATAAGTGAAGCTCTCTGTGCCTTGACATGATACATATAAAAAATAAAATTCAAAAAGCAATTAAAGTGGAGATAATGAGTGGGTCTCTATGCACCAGATATTCTGTAATACGCAACGCGCATGTATTATGCATGTGCAAAGTCACTGCACATGTACGATATGTCCAAGGGAGATGTAGTAGAAGAGTCCTGAAAGTTTGCTTGGAGTTGAATGGATGACATCTGCCATGGACCCCATCCACAGGTGTTTACAGACACTGGAACTCCCTGGATCAAAGTTCTGCAGTCAAATTTCTTCTCAAAAGGAACTCTGATTCATTCCAGTCTAAAAGAAAATTAATGTGTGTGCATGCAATGTGATCATCCTGGGGCAAAGCTGGGAGCAAACCAAGTTAAAGTGTCAGAATTCCCTCTGTGTGACCACAGTGGGAGAAAGAATCATGAGGAAAATTCTTTGTACAGAATCAGCTTTGCTCCACAGATGCTATTTGCCTTTGGCATCCTTTGTGCTGGTGTAAATGCCAGAGATTACCACTGAAACAAGATGTAGCATATAACATGACAACTCTGCAGCCACAAAAGGAAAGGATGTTGCTCCAAAAAGCTTGCAGGTAAATCTGACTCTCTAGCTCTCCGAGGGGAATCCTCTTCCTATTTTTCCCAAGTTTTATCTAGTTATGATTTAATGTACAATATATGGGCAAACTATGACAAGAACATGGTCATGCTCCCACACAGCAAATATTGTGAACTGTTAGCACTGTAGCCCTATTTGTTTGCTTTTATTTGCCTCAAGGATGCTTGCATTTTTAGCTCTTTAATAGCACAGCTTCAAGAGGAGAGCACTCAGTGTAGATTAGCCAGCAGCCCTGTTATTCAGGCACTTATCTGTGACCTGGTTTGGGAAGCACTCTCCTCTTACCGCACCTGCAGGCTGAGTTGGAAATGAAAACCAGCTCTTTATCTTCTAGCTCTGACAGGATTTATTAGCTGAAGAGCCCAGACCCTGGTTTTCAGCAAGGCTTTTATTGAAAGAGGCCCTGGCTCCTGTGCAGCTCTCCCCGCCCTTGATGTGTGTTGGCTCCTCGTGCCCTGAGCTAGCCTACCAGCACACAAGTGGGCTGCATGCCACAGCGTCCCAGCAATGACACTTGTGACGGGAGCACTAGCAGGTCTCTAGGAAATCTTCCTGTTGTGCAAGAGGTTTCAAGAGGTACTTTGGGGATACTTTACAATATGGTAACTACAGTTCTGGAGAAGAGGCTTTTTCGGTTGCTGTCCCTCATGTAGAGGCTTAAACTCCTTGCAGCTTTGGCAGGGTTTACAGAATTTAAGTCTTTATCTAGATGCTTCATCGAGCAAAGGCATTGCTAGGATTTGATTGAGCTTTTATAACCACATAGTTTCACTTCAAAATACTTTATGCTTTATTATCATTCCTTTTTGTCTTGACTAAACAAATAATTTCCAAACTTTGTACTAATTCTCATGTGTATTTTATGTTTGGGCTATGCTAAGAACAGTTGCCTATGAACTATTTAGATATACAGTCAGTATCCCTTTATGCAAACTATGTTTAAATATTTATTGCTGCACAATGACATGTGCATGCTAATGCCTTTCTCTCAGGGATTTATTCCATCAAAATTAACAGAATTAATTTATGTGAGGTATTTCATTTCCTTATGCCAGAGATATCCAATATTTTCTTTGTCATGAGCTAAGACACATCTCAGACTGATGATCCATTGATGTTTTGATGTTTTGAGATTTGCTTTTAATCATAGTCATCTTTATTGAGTTCATACAGAATACAGTATGTAATGGGCATAAACCATGCTGAAGGTTTTTTGATATTCATTTTAAAGCTGATGAGTCAATGTGAACCATGAATTCAGTCTGTGTCTAAGGCTCAATTATTTAATGACTTAATGATTTAATACCATACCATACAAGTCACATAGTCACATAAGTCACATAAAGACTGTCAGCTTTTGAATAACTTTTTTCTGCCTGTTCATTACCAGTCACAACCAAGTGATACAGGTGAACCAGAGTGTTTTTAGGCTTACCTGATTTTTGAAATTGCCTTTTTTTTCCTTCTCTGATCTAAAATTGTTTGTTTGTAGTGCATGAAAGTCATAGCACAAAGCCACCTTTTGTGGTGGAGATACAATATAGAACTCTGAAGTCTGTGTAGCATAGATTTTATTATTCTTATCGTCTCACTACTTTATTAAAAAAGAGATAAACATGTTTTGTTTGCATGCATCAGTCTTTCAAAAGATGGCAGAATGTAATACATTGCAATTCATAAGATTTAGAAGCATAAGGAAACTGAAGAAATGAAATTGCTTCCCCTTAGAGGAGTTTTAATTCCAGCTTCTCATACAGTACTAAGCAAGTTGATTCAACTTGAGTGAAAGTGTATTGCCAACCTCAGTTTCTATTAAAAATAAAATGCAATTTAATTAATGAATATCTTCATTATGACAAAGATGCCATGAAACTATACCATATTAAAATCAGTTTGGAGCTAGATTTACCTCGTGTCTTATGTGCAGCATAGGATGTACAAATAAAGCATGCTGAAAGTTTGATGAGTAACACCTTTATTATGTTCTTTGACTAGAACTAAATTAGAACATAATACTTATGGCAGCACAGGACAGCTGCATGAAAACAGAATGAATTCCTTATATCACTACATTACAATAAATGTCATATGAATGCATAATGACAGAACACTTCCCATACCAAAGATATCTGTCGACTGCTCTGACTACAGAAGGTACTAGGTAATCTAGATACCCTCAGAGTCATGATTTTGAATAATCAGATAGGTGACTGTAGGGAGATGTGAAAAAGTCTATCTTATCTTGCATAGTACTGATATGCCTATGATGACTAGGTTTTACTGTTACTTTTAAAGTTGGAGTGCGAAATATATAATGGTCGCAGGAACCACCAGGGCCTTTTTCTTTGCTGCTGGTCATTGACTCTCCTAACCAAAGCAGTCAGGCCAAAGAAGTAAGGCCAGTCTTGGTCTAGGCTTTAAAACAGTTTTGAAACTCTGGATACCCTGTGGTATTCTTGCCTCACATTACCAAGCTCCCAAATGTGTATTCCTAGTATTTCTGTAACATCTCTCACAGTGGTAGCTGATGAGGTAGTTTAGATGAGGAAAAAAAAATACACGTCTAAAAAGGAGAGTATCAAGTGAGTATATATGAAGTTGAATTAGTTGCAGAAATAATGAAAATAGGGAAAGAATTCAGGTCTGATTCACCATCTGACTGTAAAATCTCCTAGGAATAGGCCTTTCTCCTTGCTGTTATTTTTAGCGTTTATTGCCCAACATCTTTATTTTATGAGTAGCACAAAATCAACTGGAATTCCAAAATAATTACAATGATTGCATATATACTTTCAAACACATAAGCTTTGTTTTGGATGGATTGTGAGATGTTATTAAGTTCTATTAGTTGTGAGGTCCACATACAGATTTTTTTATGGTGTGTTAGACAAAAACAGTAAGAACAGACTTTAGTTCCAAGAATGTACAGGCCATTTCTCTGTTCAAATTAAACCTGTCTGTTCTTTGCAGAGAACTAATAGCCATGGAATGAAGCTTTTTTATGTCCTGGAGAGAGTTACCATAGACCTTTCAGTGAACAGAGTGTCCAAAGCCACATGATGTAAGAGTGGTCCAAAAATCAGGCTAACTTACTGCCTTTTCATTCCACTAAAAGAAGGCTATCAAATGGTAGATTTAGCAAGGAGTCATGCTGGAACTTAATGATAACCCAATCATAAGGCAGTAATGGCTAAACTCTGTTCTGCAGTCCTTTTTCATTTACTTAATGGCTGCCTTCAGCCTGGTATTTAATACAAGCTCTTGTGTTCTATATACAATGTTATATTTAAAATCTATTTTAGTGTATCTCTGAAGGATCAAATCAAGTTTCTAGTCTGTAATATTATATAATTTTCTTTCAGTAGTAATAAGAATAAATGCAAAATTAAATCCATAACACAAGTAAACATTTTAAAGAAAGCACAGTGAATGCTACTGCTGCTTGCCCACCCAGCAGAAAAGTTACTCCTAAGTAATATAGAAAAATCCCAGTGTAATCAACTGAATCTTGTTTTAAAATTCAGAACCTATTTTTATTTGAATCTAATTAGGTGTGATTTATCAAAGTTCTTTGACTTCCATCTAACTAGTTCCATTTCATACTTCAATGGCTTTACATATTAGGCTCCTGTTATGTAAGATCTTGCCGATAATTTGTTTGTATTAAGTTCTCTGAGCTCTTGCATATGGTATCTCAAAGATGTTATAATTTCAAACTGTAAAAGGCAATTCAGAAATCTACGTCATCTTTTTCACAAATTATCAAAAGAATGAAATATAAATATGACTATGTTCAAATATTTTAAGCTCAGTATTCCACTAAGGAGTATATCATGCCTCTAAAGACCAGAAATAAACTTTTATCTCTTCTTAAGAAAAAGTAATTGCCTGGTTTAAAATTGAAAGAAGTGGCAAAAAATCAGCTGGCAATATCTCACTAAGGAATATTGTCATTTTAATAATGCCATCAGATTTGAACAACTACACAAAAAAAAGTCTTTCAGTAGTGATATACACATATGCAGCAGCACTGCATGTGACTACACAAGTAATCCCATTTAAGCTATAAAAATGGAAGAATAAATCAAGCTTTAGACCCTTCAAAATATTGCAGTTGCAGCTGTAATTGGTTTGATGGCTATAAAATGGACTGATTTCTTTCCGAATCTCTGATCTTCATAATCCAATGAATCACATTGCTTAACAAGACCATATCATTTATTGCTATGTGCAGCTAAATTTGTTGACAACTTTGGGATTAATAAAGTTTGCTGCTCTGCATCCTCATTACTCAGCTCTGGAGCTTATTTTCTAAGCTTCCATCGATACACTATTCTTCAGCCTTCTGTGTAATGCTGGGGTCTGCAGAAGCCAATGAAAGCTACAGAAACTGACTTTCAGTGAAGCAGCAGACTCCGCAAATATTAAGCTGACTTCTGGGCAGGCTGTAGGCAGTGTGGAATGGACGGTGGCCGGTTCCTGCTCCCCAGGCCAAGTTCAGCAGTGCATGACTGAGCCCTGCATGCTTCAAATGCTATTTCTCTGGAGAGAAGCACAGAAACACATCAACATAGCTTCTGGAGAGGAAAACCACCTTCATTGATAGAGGGGCTTTAAATTACTAAAGAACTACTGAAACAGAAAGATTCTTAGTAGATGGTTTACAAGAAGAGATGGTGACAATTCCCAAATCCTTTCTGCTTGAAAAGTAAAACTCAAGAATCTCCCACAGCAGCAAAGCAAGCAGACCCACACCACATCAGTGCCTTAGAAACTTCAAAAGCTATCAGAGTTAGAAAGAGAAACCTATAGGCTTTTTTCTACATTGGAAGGTGGATAAATAAAAGGGCTGATTTTCATGACTATTGATCTCTCACTAAAAATACTGGAAGCCTTTAGTGCCAAATCCATCTGAAAAGCAAGCAAAAATTGTTAATTAGATGCTAACATGTTAAATAACTGTTCAAATCTCACTCCCAGATCTAAGCATATTAGCCTGGAAACCTCTGTATAGCATAAGGCATTCATGACTAATTTGTTGGAAGCATTTCTTCAGAAATCAATGCACAGGAGTGCATAGTGTATTTTAAGAACATGGTACAGTATTTCAAAATAACCTTTAACAGAGCTCTGGACAGTGAGAAGTTATAACTCATGTTCCCTGACCATTGATAAAAAATAGCCTCAGTGCCTCAGCACTGGGATTTGGAAGAATGACCTGTCGAGCTGTGCTTCCAGGAGAGGGAAAAAATCAATACTACCAAAGAAAGAGAAGGCAAGAGCACATGAAGAGTGTATCAGAGAAATGTTTCACAGAGGATATCATCAGATGATAAACCTACATGAAAAGTGAGATAAGAAGGGCAAAGGCAGAGCACAATCATCTCTCTGTTTTCAGGGTGCAATAATACATTGCACTTTCTATAATGTCACAGAAACAGTTCAAATATATTCGATGTCACACAGAAAAAGAATTATACATCAGGAAGTTTTTATCCAGACAAAAATTCTATTGGTTAAGAGAGTATCTATCAACAGACCTAAATCCAATGGGATAAATAAGATTATACATCACTTGAACAAACAGGAGTGAGGAAATTGCTCCTTCCAGTTCTTAGGAAATACTTTTATTTTCTTCCCTGACAGTAATTTTGCAGTATTGTGTATTTCTTTGCACTAACTTCAGTCTCATCACTGCAATATTGTCACTTTGCTCACATCTGGTAGTTGCTTTGGCTCTGTGCATGAGCCAAAAAATTCTTTTGATGTTTGTGGCTAAAAGAAGCCTTTTCCCCAAAAGAATCAGAATCGTAAATCCTCTTTACTGTGAATATAAAAATAGATCTTCCCAGCATCTCTGCTACAAGAAAGAGTGTCTTTGAAGATATATCTAAGTTGCTGCTTTACTTCCTCAGGTTTTTGTAATAGATAAAACTTTATCTTAATTGAAGTAAGTAATATTGAAACAAGAGCCTTAACTACTGGAAATATATGCACATTTCATAACAAATAGATTGGAAAATGAACAAATGAAATTCTAATTCTAGAAATTACTCCATTTATTATTTTGTCTGGTGATTGTATAAAAAAGGAAAACTTTCTATTTCTTATTTCCAACACAGCTATCTCAAAACAAAACAAAACAAAAAAGAGAAATTATGAGGAAGAATAATCTTAATTTCACAAGATATTCTACTTTGCCTGAGTAAATTGGCACAGCTCCATTGATTTTAACTGTCCAGATGAAATATTGGGCCTGTACAATGGTTAATATCAAAGATTGCCTTTCTTTATACAATGAGAAATCACTTTCATTGATGTAGATAGGAAACAGCATACGTATCCACACATCCCGTCACATATGCACTCAGTCATTAAAACATGATTCAGCTTCTTTCTTCTGCAAATATTTTTGCAGAGTGGGGAATGCTTTAAGGGGCATGTCAGAATACAAGCATGTAGCAACTTGTGTAGTGAAAGACCAAGAAAAGCAAATGGAAAGAGTCCAGGATAATACTCAAAAAATATACATGGTGGAACTGATCATTGTTCTAAAGCCAATAGTTTTATACACATGGTTAGAACAGTCAGAAAGCCTGTGTTTTTAGATGTTTAGCTGTGGTATTGATGCAGCTGGGTTGCTAAAGATTAATTAAAATATTATCACTTGTACCACAAGTAATTGAAATGAGAAATGATGATGGCTTTGAAATTACCACTAGTGTAACATATTATTAATATATGTACCATGAAACACAAACTTCAAGTGTCAATGATCCCCCTTGACTAAACATATTTAATCATCAGTGTTCACATGCTTGATGTAAGAACTACATATATCAATCACACACAAATATAGGTTCAGCAGTAAGCCTAATATTCTCATTGCTATTCCAAACTATTGAGCAGACTTTATACAATAATCTTTTCCTATGCAAGACTGATGAAAAATGGAGAGATCAGATTGTGTTTGGAAAAAACTAGCAAACAAAAGACCTGATGGTTTTATCAGTTCTAATGAAAAAGGTTCCAATCTGGAAGGGTAAAATGCTTATCCGCTTTGCTTGACAGACTGTTCAGAAAAAGTCTTCAGTAACCTCATCACTAATGACCCTTGCAGATATTTCATTGCCCAGCCCAGCAGGCTAATCAAGCATGCTTTTTTTCAGCTAGTTCTGATAACAGAAGGGAATGTATTCATCATCATTCTGAGACTTATGTAAGCGTACAGTACTCCAGAAGAGACAAGACTGAGAAAGCCACAAGGTTCCGTAATCTATAAAAGCTTCTCTCATTCTCTCATTAGACCAAATGGAGTAAAATATTATACAAAGCAGTATGAGGGCTGCTCTAAATTTAGCCCTCTGCTTGAGTCCTCATGTTCTGAAAAATCCTGGACTTCTGAACCACTGTCTTTTCTTCTGACTGCTCTCCTCTTCATCAGCCTCACAGACAGAGATATAACAGGAGATGCTCTGTTGATTTTGTACAAGCTGAGGATCCTTTACAGACATCCATATAACCCTGAGGATCCTTTACAGACATCCATATAACCATATAGGTGGATATGCTGCCATAACTTGTAATTTAAATCATTATGTGCTTGAAGGTGAAAAATTTAGGTTAAACAACATGTTTTGGCATGAGTTTTCATGATTAGAGTATTCTTAGAATTGGCTTTGGACATTCTAACTACCTACAGGTCGTTTTAGAAAAGTAAATCTTTATTTATAACTAAGACAGAAATTAAGTCCTCTTCTCCAGTCCTTATTGATATTCAGTAATGAAGACTACGTCTGAACAAAAAAGATTGATTAGAATAGCTGATGTTTCTTCAATTTTTTATCGATTACCAAGCACTTTTCTGCTTTTCATTTTTTTTTAAATTTCTCATAATCCAGAATTTGAACAAACACTGTTGGCAATGAACATGTAATCACATACCCTGAACTATATTCTGCTAGTCTATATTACTGCAGTAAATATGAATGTCGTGTCCTGAGTAGAAGAAACTTGTTTAAAGTACCAGTTTGGGTGTGAAAGGTTGCACATAACTGGTTGTTGATGTTAGCTGGATTGTCAATTATAATTTAGGTCTTCAAAGAATGAGTTCCTTCAGTCTTGGCAGACAGAACAATTGAAATCTAACTAATGCAACATATGTTGATGTACTCATCAACACTCAAGAGGAGCACTCTGGGTATGGGTACCCTAGAGGACTAGGTTTTTAGTGTCTCTTTAGTGAAGGACTCCACCACGGATAACCAGGCTGGGGTGGTTCTTTGGTGCCAAATAACTGAGATGTGACCAGGATCCTTTTCAGTTTTTGTCTAATCAATCAGCCTTTTTCTCCTGAGACAAGGGACTATTTCTTTCTCCTGTTCTTTGTACAGCAGTTTACAGTCTGAACTTTTGGTTGTCACAGTACTAGAAATAATGAGATAGATAGATAGAGAGAGACCTCAGAGACCATGGTTTTGTGAGATTAAATTATCTGGAAAAAAAAAAGATAGGAAAAAAAACCAGCAAAAAGCAGCCAACATGAGAGTGAAGGTTGAGGATGGTCCTACCTTCAGGCAGAAGGAAAATATAGAGACCTACAACTTGTTGACTGCTTTGCTGAACACCTATGCTTAAAAAGGGCTACAAAGCATAGAGGCTTATGGTCTATTTTTGTAGCACTGTATTGCCTGATCTCATTATCTATTTTAATGTCTGCTTTGAGACCTTCTGGACCCCTAGATTCACATAGTCCATCTTCTTGTAAATGAGTACTCTTGGCTTTCACTACATTTTTTTTTGAGAACAAAAAAAAATCTTTTATATCAAGATGAAGCAAATTGGAAAAAAAAACAGTAAATAAGATTACCAAGTGCATTAAGCCTGTCAGATTTGTGTCCTGCTGTTATCAACCAAAAACAGTATTCAGTACTGTTCTCGAGACATTGTAGGTACATTGTATGCTATCTCTCATGGTGAAATAATTAATCAATTATCTAAGGACAGCAGCATCATGCTAGCTAACTCACAGTTAAAAAGTAAAGGAAAGATCTCCACTTAGCAGCCTTGTCATCAAAGTAAAGAGTGTGAGGAAGTACAGCACACATATGACTGAGACAAAAGATTAAACAAACAACTTTTTCTATCCTGTGATCTTTAAATATGTGGTATGGTTTAGTAGGGCAAGCCTAAGATATTTTAGTCTATTTTTGCCTCATAAAATAAAGACCACTCCATAAAATTAAGAACTATAACTGTTTTCAAGTCACTAAGTTCAGATTACTTGATCCTGATGTAATCAGATACTCACAACCACAGAGATTTGTTGGCACTCAAAGATGTGCTTGGTCATTAGAGGAATGCATATGAATCCATTTATAAATTAATGTTCTCAATGCTAGAATTGTCTGTCTCTTGTTTTGGAGCATATCTAGGAACCCCTGGTAGCTATGGCAGTATTTCAGAATAAAGGAATGGGCTTAAATGCAATCAGGTTGAATCAAGCTCAGCTTTTCTGGGTCCAGTCACAAGGTTATCATATAAATGGTCTTTCAACAAAAGAGACAAAGGTAGGTTTTCTGAAATAATATTGATATGAGGGTGCTATTGAGAAATAGGACATTTTTTATCTTCTAGATCACACATCCACCTTCGTCCAGCCTTTCTTCTCTCTAAAGAACTTATGCTCCAGAGAGATATATTTTTTTCAAGCATACTATTAGAAATATCATTCATGCTTTAGAGGCTCCCTGCTATTTACATCCTTTTCTGAGGGTCATAATTCTCTCTGCAATGGAAGCTAAGTGCCTCAGCACACAGTTGAGTATTCTGGGGGTCAAAAATTTTATTGTCAGATTTACCTATTAGAGGCCCATTGTTCTCAGAGTCAACATATACCTCTAAGCAAACACCCACCTAAGAAAGCAGTGTTATGCAAATGAAAATAAATCCACCTCCAACACAGGAATTGTTCCAGCCTTGCCCATTATGCCACCTAGATTATCTAGCAGTCATTTGCTAAGTAACAAAAACTAACATTCAGTCAACAGCCCATAGATCTTCAGCTGTAACACCTGTGCTATATCAATGCAATCTTGTATGATAAGAGTATTCTGAAACAGCCTATACAGTAAACCTTTGATGACACCACTTTGGACACTGTAATCTCACTATATTTCACAGATAACAGTTCAAATTAAGTGTCTATTTTATAGATGTTGAGGAGTTCCTCTTCATAGGCACAGTGGAGTGGTGTGATCCCATGGAGCAGGGTGGGCACAGATTCCCAGGGCCTGTGTGACTTGTGCTTCCACAGGCCAGTTCAGGAATTGCTTAGCCCTCTGAGGATAAAGCTCTGTTGCTGCAGTAATGTAATCAGGGTTTCAACTTCGGTTCTATATTAATATTTGTGATGCAGGAACCGTCTGCCTCTTTTTCAATTTCTGAAAGGTATAGATGAACCACATGACACAGCCACCTGCAGAAATTAGTCTCCTCTGAAAGGACAGGCTTCAAAACCAGCAAGGAATGGAAGTATTGCATTCACAGGCTGTCTCAGCTGCATACATTTTTTGTCCAATCAAATTCTTGAAAGATTGGAGATAAGTAATTTTCTCTTTCTGTTGTAGAAGAAAGCAAGCAAGCAAGAAAAGAGGCACTGAGAAAGAATGGAAAAGTATCTTCATTTTTACTAACAGAGATACATATTTGTTCTGAAATGGCCCAAAACCAAGCTGGTGTGAGAAGAGAAGCACTTGTACCAAAAAATTTACACTTGATTTGTGATTTTCTTTTTCCATTCAAAATACTTAGCATTTGAAAGGAAGATATTTGTTATTAATTTTAGCAGAAACTTATTCTTGACAAATTAATTCTCTGGAAAATAAAGAGACCAAAAAAGATTGTTGTTATAGATTCATACTTAGTGATTTGAACAATGATGTTGGCCGTATTGAGTTAATCTGGGCCAACCTTTAGCAAACCCAAATATGCTGTCTGAGGCTGTAGTTAGGACATGACTCATTTTCTAAGCATCCTAATTTACAAACTAAAAAAAAATTACAGGTGAAAATATATTAAAGATTGCCAAGGATAATGGGTTAGTGAGAAGATAGCTGTTACCTTGTGCACAAATTTGTTTGCATTATTGTGGGGGTGATTTTCTTCTTGTAAGCTCCTGGCAGCATATTTTTCAATTACTTTTGCCTTAACATACTTTTCTCAAAATTATAAAAATTATATTTTAATAAATTGGTCTAAGTTGTCCACATCCTACCAAGATAAAAGAGGAGACCCCAGAATGCCATCACCAGCAACATTATTTGTACCAGATATGGAAATCCCAGCAAATTCTATTTGAGCCAAATCCTATCCTTCTAAGTAGAGAGCATGATTCTTTAAGTTGTTTTTAGGAGGGCTGTTTGAGTGAGATTACCCTCAGTGAGATTATGGTGACTGGAAAGATATCGTTGCATGGACAAATAGCAGGTATTTTTATAGCAATTACTATGACTTAAAGACTCAGAACAGCCACTAAAGTGTTAGCTTCCTCTAAAGTAATTAATATGCTATCAGTCCTAAAATCAAGCTACCCATAACCTAGATCATTTCTGTAAATACTGAATTTTTTGGTTTTCATTTTAATTAAAGTTGTAATTCTGCAGAGATCAAAGGAACAAAGGCAGATCACAAAAAAAAATCAGTAGGCTAGGTTTGTGCATCAGAGTGGTAAAAACTAATTTAAAATAGGGAATAAACATGGGTGAGAGTCAGAAAACAGAAATGGCAGTGCATGATAAAGCAACTGCAGAGAATACCGCGGTATTAGAATGTTTTGCAGGCACTAGGGAAAAAAAAAAAGAGATTTTATATAATCTTGTTTTTATCAGAAGGAAAACATACTTATGAATACAAATACAAAACTCCACCAAGCAGAAGATAATTCTTAAAAGAAATATTTATGTGACATACTGAATGATGCTGACAGCTTCATTTTTCAGTATCTGTGCATATATAATATATGGCTCTTTGACCTGCCAATAGTGTGAGAGTATGCTATAATGAAGAAAATATCTATGCAAGTGGCAATGAAATATTCACTAAAGCAGTCAATATGCAGTCAATAAGCAGCAGTCACTGTAAGAAACAATCCAAAGCTATGGAAATTGTAACCTTGAGACTGAAAAAAGCTAAGCTAACATAGGAAAGTATTTTTGTCACCTACTAAAATAAATGGAAAAATCCATAAATTTAAGGTTGTTGATTGCAATTGGTATTCAGTTAATTATTGTGTTATTCTGTCACTTTCAGGCAGAAAAAGATATAACCATATTCCCAGTCTTTCACAATTTAACTAGGGAAAAAAAAGAAAAATGTAAGAAGACCTTCACTCACATCCACTACCAGGTATGCCAGGTCATGTCAAATACATTATATAACATCACGCTAGTGTTCTGAAAACAGCTGAGGAAAGGTATTAGGAGATGTGATTACGCTCTTTCAAGATGAATCAGACACATCTTAAATGTAACAGAAGCCCTGCCTTATTGTTCTGAATAATTTCTTCTAGTAATGCATATAAAAACACTGTGCACCATTTCTTTGTACTCATTTGGTTTCATTATTCCATGCCCATGATTTATGAACCTGACCTCCCTTAAGCATCTGAAAGCTTGGCATCCAGTTCAACACAGATGACCCACACATTTCCTTGACAGCCAAGAGAGAGAAATAAGGCTCTTTATCAGGCAATCTCATTGACCAATGGTCCTATGGCATACAAGCACATGACTTATACTTGGTAAACTGCAGTAGCTAAGGCAACACTTAACAGCTGTATTATGACTAGGGAGTCTGTCCCTGAGCATCACTGTAAGAGTCGTTCGGTGAAGGCTTTGTTCCCTTCTGCTAAGTATGAAGGCAGGGTAGTATGATGAGTTAAATGCAAATATCACTCTTTTCAATATTTAAATGGAGTGCATGTTTACTAATCTTCCTACTAATAATCCACATAATTCTTCACATACAAAAACCAGCTTCTCTTCTGCTTTATATTTGCCTTCATTTTGCTAGTTCTGAGGTAATTAATATAAAAATATCTATGCAAAACTAATTTCCTCAAGTGACTTTTCAAAGTGAGACACATGACAGCCAAAATTAATTTGAGAAGAGAAGGGGCTACATATGGTCATCCATGAGCATCCATGGCAGTCTATTTTTAGACTAAGCAAAAATGATAAGAGAAAGATAAAATATGTCATAGGTAGAATTATTTTCTTCAAATGTTGCATCTGGATCTCCTGCTTCGTTGGTCAAGATGATCATTCTACCTAACAGTGCCTATGAAGGCACTAATTTTTGATGCCTATGTCATGTTTGTACAGCAAGATAAAAGATGGCACTTTAGAGTAGGTGTTTCACTAAGGTGCCTGACTTGCCCTCTAGAGTAGCTAAGCCCTTACTTTGACACTAGGCAGCCAAGGGAACCAAGTCTCTGAATGAGCAAAGTGACCTGAGCTTTTTCATGCCAAGTGCAGTCAGAAGGTATTACCTTCTCTTTCCTTTGGCCTTTTGCTCAGTCATCTGCTTATCTGTAGGTTTACAAAGGCAGATGGTAAGATCACATGCTTGTTCTCATTTGCCTGCTTTGGAGAATAGACTAGAATCTGCCTCTGTGGAAAATTTCCTTAGCACTGGAGTTTATATACTGTAGAAGTAGTTTCTTTTTGTATAAGTAACTACTTAGTGGAGTAGGAATCAAATACTATAGAACTAAATCTGACACAGATAATTCACTGAATCAAATTTTTCATTTGCTCCTATGGCATGATGAATCCCTGGTTTTCTGAGATATAAGCAGGAGGAATTAATAGGTGTGTGTCTCCTCCTCTTTAGGGCCAATATTTTGGAAGTAGAAATCTGGAAATAAAACTTTGTTTTTCCAGCTCAGCCAGGGAAAAAGCTGGAGTCCACAGCCTGTGCTGTTTTATATCTTATCTAAATGTACTTTTTGTGGCTTGTTGACAGGAAACAGGCTGACATAGTGAAGATATGATTGGTGTGTATGCAGATAGTGAGTCAAACTTTACTTATAGGACAAATTTACTAGTGGAAAATTAGGTGATTTAGATATGGCAGCAAATCTGTAACAATTTAGTGGCAGGTGGGTACTTGGGTATCATTGTGAATCTGAAAATATGTGACAGTATTTTGTGATAGTTGGCAGGTGGCTTTTTTGTTGTAAAGTACATGCTCAAGAGAGAAGTACAAGATATTTGTTTATAAAGCCAGCAATGGATATAAGTATTGGTTATGTTGTGCAGTTTCATCATGTAGCTTACATAAAATTATATAAGATTATAACATTTCATTACAGAAATGCTAAGCTAGTTCTTTGATAATATTTCCATTCTTCTGTGTCTACATGATGACAGCAACAGTAATGTAAATAGTGGGCTTGAGTGTTAAGCTTTTTTTTCTTTTTTTTCTTTTTTTGGTAAATAGGCTAGAACCAGCTGTCATTTTAGTAGTATAGATGTACAGTGCTTTACAGAGCCAGGGGTACATAATTTCTAGGCAGATTGTTTCTTAGTTATTCTTAGAAGAAGCATATGTGCTGCATAGCAATGCCAGGAAATCACTTGTAGTAGGTATGTTGGTAGCAAAAAGAAACCTGCCATTAACCAGCACTTGTAAATTTGAATTATATGTATATTTTAGCCACTGATATTATAGATAAAAGATAATTTCAATAAGTTATTAATCTAGTATAAAATAATGTAGGTTTCAGTGCTATGAAAGCATTGAAAGCATTTATGCAAAATGTTTTTACCAGGATTTTTTTTGACATAAGAAAAAATGGATAAAGTTTTGATAATGATGAAAAAATTTCTAAAGTGTTTCAAGGAATGTTTCAGAATTATATAGACATACATACATACATGCATGCATATATATATATATACAAAGTGAAAGAACACAAAAAGCTGCTTTCTTCAAACAGTAAATGAGAAACTTCATTAGTCAGGAAGGTATCATCTCTTTCTTTTCTCTGTGTTCCTCCTGCCCAAAACATGATCCTCTTTCTTTTTATACTCTTCCTGTATCAATTATAGGGAATATTTATTTATTTTCATCAATTACCACAACTGGAATGTGCAAAATCAAAAAAATATTCTAACAAAAAAAATACCTAAAGGATGCTTATGTATAGCTAAGTATGTGCATATATATGCATGTGTATGTACTTGCATATCTATGTAAATAAAATATATATATACAAAAGAGCACTGTAAGAGCAAGGTATGTTGTTTCAAAACATCACTGGCTCTATTCTCAGTCACATGTGGCCATTCCTTGGATGCAATAAGAAAGCCTTAGGAAAGTTAACTATAGTTCTTTAAACCAAACTTGGAGAGAGTCAGACCGTCAGGTTCTGCGGCATGTTTCATCTATACAGAACTGTCATGAGAAACCAGGGTCCTAACTGCGTCTCCTCAACATTTAGTAAATACACACACACACAAAAGGAATAAAAGACCTCAGCCCAAATTATGAGAAATTTTTGCTTATAAAAAGATATTTTACTCTCTTTCTACCAGAAGCATCAAGGGAGAGTATGAATCACTGCTTAAAACTCATTTCTGTATGCAATATATCTACTATTCAAAAAGTGACTGATTGCCCTGTAAGAATTATGCTTCTGATTTAAATCTGAACTTCTCTGAATGAGCAGTGGCATGTAGAAATCCTAGTGGTTTGGGTGGTTTGTGTAGGTTTTGAGGAAGGAGATGAAAAACGCGAAGCTAATTTCAATCTGCCTATCACAGCACGATAATATTAGGCGTATGGCCTATAATTGAAATGTTCTTTATTCTCTGAAACATTTGCAGTACCCTGCTGAGGAGATGGGCTTATTTGCTGCTACTGCTGCTTCTTGATCTTATTTTATTATACTTTAATTTACTAATCTTCGGTCTAGTGATTAACTGTATGCAATGATAATTTGTATGGATCATGTTCAGAACAGTTAAAGCTAATGCATTAGAATTGTATGAGAAGAACAGATTCATTTCCAAAGACCTCAACCTTCAGAAGTTTTTAGCATTTCAAGGATTTTGTGATTGTTTTGTACCTACAATACTTTGTGCTTTGGTCATCTTTGATTAACAACCAGCTGATCAGCTCCGAATGCTACTGGTTATTTGAATAAAATTGATAATCATCGGGATAATGATAAAAGAGCATTAAAATGTGTGGATTTCAATGTATTTTTTGTTTTTTCTTTTTATTGGCAGAACTTATAGTTGCCATTGTAATATGACAAACATTAATAATAATGAACCATGTAGTATCTCTAGACTTCAGCTAGTAGGAAATGATTCCATCTGCTTGGTGAGCTTTGAATCAAGCCTTGGGAGAAACGCAAGCCATATCCTTACTGTAAAAATATTTGAGGTAACCAGCAATGAGGTAGGTATATTTTCTAACTACACTGAATGGACAATCTAAATAATAGTGTGTGATAATTTTCTTTTTAAGGAAAATTTATTATTCCCTCACTTCAGACAGAAACTTGAAGCCATTTTTTTCCTTTAATACAAGCACAATATCTAAGAAAAATTGGCATACAGTACTGAAGGATACTTGAGTCCTTGATGCTCATTTGGATCTGTTCAATGCCTTTGACAATAATCATCTCAACAGTATTAAAATACATTTAAAATAGAAACTCTTACGTGTAGTAAAAACAGTAATTAAGGACATGAATAAAATCTTATAAAGCTGAATATTGATTGAATAAAGAATAATGCATCATTAGCACATCTTGCCTGTTTTTCCTCATTCTTTCTAATGAATGGAAAAAGAATTTTCAGTTAAAAATAGGCACAAGGTTTTTTCTTTATTTTATTTAAGCTATTTCTTATTTATTCATGGAGAAATAATATAAAGTTTATCTTATTTTTTGAAAAGTACTTTTTTTTTCCAATCAACTCCTAGTCACTAAGGATCAAATGAGACTCTAAAGCAGGATCAAACCTACCTAGGATGTTTTTGAGAAATATTGTTAAAGGATCTTTATACTGGAAACACCAAGCATTCTGTTCCCATTTTTCACATTTGGCCATGTTAAAAAGCTTTGCTAATCCTCTCAACCTTCAGGTCAAATCTTCAGTTTAATCCCATTGGTTGCCTCTCATTTGAAAAAGAGGTTGGAAAAAAAGCAAGCAGCCTGTTCCAAGAAATCATGTAAACATATTTCCTCCACCTCCTCTTTTTTAAATTAACCAACAGCGTTCTGTTTTCATTTTTGGTTTTGATTCTTTGAGGGAGATATTTATTAGTCATCTTGTAATTCTCATTATTTTCCTCCAGGCTAACCAACCAGCTCATATTTCTCTTTCACTTTCTTGAAAAAGATATCCCAAACTAAATATAATATTTCAGTGGAGATCTCTTCAATACACAGGTAAGCAGAGAGATTATTCTATCTCTTTTACCGGCTATATAAAAGCATACATTTATTCTACATTTATTTATGGTGCACACCACTTCACAATACCTTGATATAGCCTGGCTTAGTTTGTGGTCATCAGCCGTTTCCACTTTATTCGTTATTTATGTATTTGAACATTCCTGCCCAACTGAAACACTTCACATATGTTTACTCTGTTTTCCTTTTTTTTTTTCTATTCTATTTATCAAATTTATTAAGACTATTTCATGTGCAATTTCTTTTATTCAGCATGCTGGGAGTTCCTCCCAGTGTGGAATCATCAGCAAACTTAATAAGTAAACACACTGCTGTCATCCAACTCTAATGAAAACACGTAATGTGACAATAGAATGGACTCCTATAAAATTCCCTACATTCTTCCATCTGTCCTAACAGTGAAATATTAATAATTACAATCTGTGTACATTTTATATCCTATATCATTATAATTTAGACACTTTTTCACTAGCTTATGAAAATTTCATGAGATAAAATGTCCAAAAGTCTTTATAAAGAAAAGATATATGGCATCTCTTGCTTCTCCTATATCCACATGACCTCCTATCCTGCTGTGCAAGGAAATTAGATTACCTAGACATGATTTGTTATTGGCAGATCCACACTGGTTGATGCTCATTTCCTTATTGTCTTGCAGGAGCTTACGAAGAGTTAGTACAATGATTTGTCCAACTGTATATAGAAAGATAAAGTTAGCCCAAATATCCTGTAGTACTTGGCTCTTCCTTTTTATCTTATTTTAAAGGAAGAGTTTCCTTTCTCTAGTCTTTGATACCATACTCATTTCTCATAGTAATTTTAAGAGAATTGTTAATGGCTGTAAAATTTAATCAACCAGTCTTTTAAGTGTCTGATGATGCAGTTCATTGTGATCATCATATATATAGTTGTGATTGTACATATGAAAATATATAATTTACCTACTTAGCTATCAAGTGCTGCTCCTAGTCATACATAAACGCATATACATCTACATAGACATATACATCTAGACAGCTAGTTTTACATATATTAGTGTATGTTCTGTCTGAAACACAGATCATCTGATGGTGTTAGTGATCCTGTGGGAATCCTTCCTTTTCTCCAGCTTGCATTCCAGGAGAGTATATGTCTCCTGAAGGTCCTCTGTCATACCTTTTGGCCCTGAAAGAGGTAGCTAATTTACCATTGGGTAAATGGTATTATATATATATATATTTAGTCAATAGAATTGCACTCTGAGATCAAAGAAGCTAAAGAAGTCCAGGAAGTTACTCATCTGACCAATGATATTAGATGTGTATTTCAGAGTGGCCTGAATGGTTTTGTAGGCTTCACTGCCTGTGCTGACTGGGTCACCAATGACTAACAGGAGTGGAGACAGTAGCTCCACATAAAGATACGTGGTTGCAGATACTCAATTGCTGAAGCATACACATTTGCACCGAGATGGTAACTGGAGCCAGTTGGCAATCCAGCTCTTGTGTCATGTCTGCTAGCTGAAATTGTACTAGATGACTATGTTTAGGGAACTGAGTCCCTAAATTTAAATCTTAATCTGGAGCAGAATCCTATCATTGTTATGACAATGATGTCCATCTCTGTGTTACCTAGGAAAGGCATTGAAGTGGTCAGTTTTTTTGCTGTTATTGAATACAGGTTTCACTTATAGACCTGTTTCTGTCTTTCATTTGTCACTCATTTGCCTTGTTATAAAACAAAGCAACAGGCTTGTTTTATACAAGGAACAGGCTGCCCAGGCGGGTTGTGGAGTCTTCTTCTCTGGAAGTCTTCAAAATCCACCTGGTTGCCACCCTGTGCCACATTCTCTGGGTGACCCTGCCTGAGCAGGTTGGACTAGATGATCTCTAGAGGTCCCTTACAACCTTGAACATTCTGTGACTCTGTGAAAACAGAGAAAAAACACTCAGAGGTTATAACAATAATAAATGAATTACTCTTAATTAGCACTAAGTAGCACTAGATAGGAGTTAGCATCTAAGTCCCAGTTTTTATTATTGTAATCAAAGATATTTCCTCATGAGCTAACATGAACTGTAAAATGAAAGCATACATTATTTACAATGCATAAAATATCTGCAAATTCAGCGCTTGTCTAAAACAGGGATTTGTGAAAAGATCAAGTGAAATGTGGTAAAGGAAAATATGCAATGTTCATGAATCTAATTATAGTCCATTAAGACAAGTCAATCATCAGAACAATACTACAGTGAAATGTATGTGTGAACATTACCTGAAACTCTTGCCAGTGGTTTGAATAAATGCCTACTATATCAGGTTTATTACTTTTGTTTTCAGATCTGTTTGGGGCAGGTTCTGGAGTTCTGCCACATGTCACAACCACTAAGCCAGTGGCTTATAATTGGTTTAAAAAAGGAAGAAAAAAGAAAGAAAGAAAAAAGAGTGCACTATAGGTATTGAGCAAAGCAGCAAGTGGATTCACCAATTTCATTCTCTGGTTTCAAAACTCTGCTGGTTATTCATTCTGTGGCCTAAAGTGATTTTAAAAAAAAAAAAAGAATACCACATTTCTCATACTTTGACAGGGAGTTACAAGTGAAGAAAGATAATATCACCTCTGCAGAAGCACCTATTTGAGAGCTGCATAGGCAATAAGTGTGTGTAAGAAGGAATAAACGTGTTTTAAACACACGTCTCTTCAACTCACTTTAGGAACTCTGTGTTCATTCTCTTGTCAGCTCTCAATCAAACAGTGTGAGTAATTAATGTCCGTGGATAGCATGTTTTCTGATGGATGGCATGTAAGGTACGCATGCTCATGTGTTTGGAACTGCTGCATCACCCTGCAGAGGCTGCTCAAAACAGAAAGGAGGCATAGGAACCGAGTTGCAGTTCCTTGACAGTGAACTTAGGAAATCAAAAGAGTGGGGCCTTTTCAGTGCCGCTGCTCTCTCATTTCCTGCAGCGAAGTGCTGGCAGGTGAAAGAACATTAATCTAAGGAAAGCAGGCGCCCACTGCATCATTGTTCAGCCTGACGGGGGGCTCACAGATTTCATCTGCTGCTGCTGGCAGCTGGGACAAAGGTACAGTCATTTGTGACTTGCAGGGTCAGCTTAAACTAGTCCGCGAGATCAGGAAATTATAGCTAGCTCCCAAATGGCTCCCACTCCAGCTCTCCCAGATTTGGAGTTCAGTTTCAGATTCAATTAGACCTGAATTGTTTGAAAGTGCCAGGTCTGAAGCACTTAGTTTCTGTGTTTCTTTCCTTTCCCTGGAGCTTGGGCAGTTGAAATAATTTTCAGTTTGCTGCATCAGGGAAATACTGTGGCTGAATAAGTTCTCTCTAACTCAAAAGTTAAGCACTGAAAAGAAGTCGTGATTTTTAAAGTAGCTGTAATCCAGTTCTACGTGCTTTAAAATTCTGACCACTTAAAGACAAACTGTCAAATCCCTGTTTCTCTCCCCTTCTTCCTCCTCCCCTTCATCTCTCTTCCATCCATCATCACTCCTCAACTAGATAAAACTTTAAACAGACTGTCTAAATATTTCCATCTATTTTTCTGTTAGTTTTTAAATCATGTCATTTTTCCCTAGAACTGGTTATCCATCAGAGCTCCTGCAGACATTAGAGCAAATTCAAAATTTGGATCATGTCTTTATGGAGGTACCTTTGAGGGTCTTCCTCGATGAGAAAATTACGGAAGATGGAGACAGGGCATACAGACTTGATATGTTCACTTTTCTATGGCAGATCCACTAGTTTACACCTCAACACACTGCAGTTTTATCCTACTGGAAGTGTGTATACATATATCTGGGCTGTGATCAAATGTCTCACAACCAAAGACACAAAAACAGGATTTACCATGCTGTATACAATTAAATCTGTAGATGTAGAAAATATAGAAACATTTAGAACACATAGGAAAAATGGACCTCTCATTTCTTCTTTCAGTAATAGAGTAGGAAGAAGCTGTGTAGAGACCCTGAACAAAAGGCAAACCATCAGGATGTAAAAGGAGATGGGTGGGAGAAGCAGTTTACACTGTGGGCTCAGTTCAGGTGCTTCTTGAGATACCAGGTTTTACTACTTGGTCTAGAAAGAGGCCTGGTCTATTGCCTTACATTGGAAAGATGCAGATGCATTATGTCATGATGGTGACCCTATGTTTACATTTCAGGTGTTCCTTAGTATTACAGATGTCAGATTATTTAAGCAACTGAACTGAGATTTATGCATCTTTGTAATGTAAGTATCCTGGTACTCACAGTACAATGTATGCTTACTGACCATGATTCCTTTGCATTAGCCTTTTTACAAAAGCAATTCCACATAGATTGCGTAGGCATGAACATATTCCTGCTGAACAGATGTCAGGTTTATTGTGTGTGTCTTGGTAAATGAATTTTGGGGAGTTTCTGAGGGTATTAACAGAGTTGCTTTGAAATGATGGTTGGGAGTTACTTAGGTGGCAGCAGGAAAAGCAGTATTTTTTGTTTAAAAATTTTAAGGTAATTTTGTCATAATTACCAATTTGAGATCAGAGTTGACGTTGAAAATCAAATGTCTAGGAAAAGTTAGTAGGAGGAATAAACTGAGTTGAATATAAAACTTGAAAACAAGATGCTGGTGTTTCAGGTAAGCCAGAAGAGAAATGAGAAGAGTGATCATGTGCAACTCTTCCAAGACCCCAAAGGCCCATTACTATTTGTAGTGCTCTTCAATATCTACATGAATCCATTGAAAGAGGGAACAACATATGCTTGACTCAGCTGCCCACCATTTGCTCCTAAAAGCCAGACATTTATCCAAAAGAAACTAAGCAAACTTGACATATCAGAGGAAAAAAAAAAAGAAAGAAAAGGAAAAAAAAAAGAAAAAGGAAAAAAAACAGCAAGAGAATGGAGGAGCTAACTGTCTGGAAACCTTGGCAAACTTAACAGGTCATTAGAAATTAGAAGTTGTCTGACTTAATGGAAAATTTTGTTATAAAAGGCACATTGCTCCTATTTATTAAAGAGCTGCCAAGAAGAACCAGTGTGGTTCCTGGCCAAGTTTGGTTGACTAGCAAACAACAATCACCAAGATGCTTGTTTTTAACTTCAGCTTGCTTAGTAACTTCATTCTTTCTTCCTTGACAAAAATCTAGCTACTGTGATTTGAACACAGATATGTGTTATAACATGGTAGCTGTACAAAATTTCTTTGTGTCCCCATGCCCAAGATAAATCAAAGAGAAGAAGAGGATATCATTGCCCAGATTCAATTTGCTATATTTCTGTAGTGTAAATGTAAAGTTAGAAGAAATCTGGAAATGACTAATTTGGCATCTGTGTTATGAACCAATATGGAAACTTTCACTAATTTTATAATTAAGAACAGACTACATGTGAGATCCTTCCTCTATGCAGGAATCAGGGTAAATATCTCTGATCATGGATTTCAGCGACAGACCCATCTTTGACTAAAGTTGCTTTTTCATCAAAATGCTATTTTTTGAAACTAAAATGTTTTATGAGGAATATTCTTATTCTGTATATTTCAGACAAAACAGAAGTAGTCAAGGAAAATGACATGCCATCAGGCACATTCTGTACAAAGCTGTCATGAATTTCTACTACTTTGCTGAGAATCTTTGTTTGAGGACACTCACTTGAGATGAGGGCTACGACTCGCCCAAGCTGGAAGCTCCTTGGATGCAGCTGGAGGCCAGAATTGGAGAAAATTTCAACTTTTGCCACACACAACTCCTGGCTCCTCCACAGGCAGTCAAGAACTCTTGCTTATGTGGTGGCCTCACACACAGGCTTGGACTCTACTTGTACAGCA
>JAUBOD010000314.1:889505-920089 GCA_032353885.1 Nothura maculosa
CTCAGCCTTCTCTTCTCCAGGTTGAACAGGCCCAGAAATGATTAGGATCATTTCTACACGGAAAGTGGAATCAAGCACTGGAATAGGTTACCAGGGGAAGTGGTGCTGTAATTGTCCTTGGAAGTCCTTAACAAATGTGTAAATGAAGCTCTTAGTAACATGGTTTAAGAGGCATGATGTTAACAGTTGGACTTGATAGTCTTGAGTGCCTTCTACAATCATAAGGTTTCTATGATACATTTCATTACTATAATCTTGAATCTCAAAGAAATGTGTGTTATGTATGTGGCAATGTGACTGTGGCTTAGATAAAGATGTGGGATGGCAACCTCAGAAATAAACCTGAAGATTGACTACAAAATAAGGAGAAATAGATATATATTTCTACAGAAATCTGAAGTTAGCTTACTAAGAATTATAAGTTACAGGGAAGCTAATGGTCATTCTAATGGATAATTTTAGCATGATCAAGACCACTTTTCCCAAGTCACAGGGAAAATATACTTTCTGTTCTGATATGCATGCTCAGTTTGCTGATCTGCATTTCCACATAAGTGATTTAATCTTTTAGACATCTGACAGTTAGAAATGCAACTGCTGAGATTTATACAAATAATTGAACTACCGATGCAAATTTGGTAGACAAATTATATCCTCAAAAATGAGCTTCCTCCTTTTGGAAATGCACCTCTTCGTTTCTATTTCCTCCACTATAAAGTGTCCTGACTCAAGCTTGTCCTGTCAGCATGTGACAAAAATTCTCCATTGATCACCAGCAGTATTTCTAGTTAAAAGCAGTTAGCAACAAGTGATAATGACCCTAAATCAGAGGGACTAAAGAACCAGCTATGTTCTTTCATTTGACTAGCCACACTTGTAAATCCTGTAGCCCTAATCATGCACCAGTCCCATATCCAATGTGAGGACTACAAAAAATTATTTTCCTTTCATATCACTAACACTAACACTGCATTTATCCCTTTTTTTTTTGCCATATCTTGCCCTGAAGGCTAAATGTTTGACAGGTGAGTTAGCAATTTATAGGAAAGAATAGGAAGGACTATAGAAAAGGTTACATATATCAGTGGAAAAAAAGGCCCTGTTGTTGCCATTATTTCTATGTGGCTGTGTTCAGCTGTAATGACTGTGTGATAATTCTGAAATTTATTCCAATTGATTTGTAAAACCAGAATAATGTCTCATTATGTTGTGTAATACTGCACAAAGAAAGCCTGTGCAATAAAATGGTGCTTTAGGCGGTGGTGTCTTACATGATAAGAGTTCTACTATAAGAGCCATTGTCCCATGATTTTCTTCAGTGTCTGGCTTTTTTTGTCTGTCATTTATTGCTATTTTATCATGGCACTAACAAAGATGTTGCTTTTCAAATTAATTACCATTGTTTTTTTCCTCAAAATTTCTCAACTGGAATAATGGTAAGATAGAGCACCAGGCTTTCATTTTGCTGATAATCACTTTCTCTGACGAAACTGATAGGTTTTAAATTTATGTTGATAATGAAGGTACTATTTGTATACAGATATCTTGGTAAACCTTTTTTTTTTTCTTCTTTCATTTTTCTTCTTTTCTTTTCTTTTTACTTTTCTTCAGCACAGCAGCCTTCGCGCTTTCCAGGTCACTGAAAATGGGACAGAATGCTCTGAGCTATGTGCCCTACTGAGTGGAACTGTTTTTTTCACATGCACTGATGCTCCCTTTGTAAAGAAATAAAAAAATCAGGAAAATGTATAAGAGAATGCCTTTTATTCTATGCTTTAAGATTAACAAAATAGCACATCACAAACCTCTTCCATGCTTGAAATTTTTCACAGATATGTTCAGGTGTTCATAATTCCATTTTGTTAGGGCATTTAATCCTGTTTATTGCACTATGGCACTAAAGTTTATATGAAGCTGTTTTATTTATGCAATAGGAATTTAGTGTGATAATGCTGTCCAAGAAAACTTATATCCTTTATTTTTTTCCACATTAAAAAATTAAATGTTATATTATTTACAATATTGATAAAAATGAAAAGTTTTACAAAACTTTTAACAGAACAATTAGTTGAAAATTCTATCTTAATATAAAGGTACCGAGAAACAACATATGCACAGAAATGCAGTGAATGCTGACTGCCTTGAGATCCAATATAGAAGAAAAGCTGAGGTGACAGAAATCTCTGTTGCAAAGACATAGTTTCTATAAATATATCAAGAAGAAAGTCTCTTACTGTAAAAAGAACAGAGATGGGGAGTTCGCTGTGTCTTTGGCGGAACTAGATGGTTTTTCCTGTCTGCTATTTTGTGAGACAAGGACAACATCCTGAAAGTGATGGATTCTATTGCACAAGAGAGAGAAAAAAAAGTATAAGTTAAAATGTTTCAAGGGAAGTGAAATGAAGTACACAAGCACTGAAGCTATGAACAGATGATAATCATGATCACAGCAATGGTATTCTAAGCACATTTTGAGTATTATTCCATAAAGCAAACTAGATAGAAGCCCTCTTTTTATTAAAGTTTATATAGCAGTAAACCATTAGTTACATATATCCTTTATCTCTACAGCATTCAGGACAGTTTCTTTTTCCTGAGACATAATTATTTTTACAGCTATTGCATAATTTTCAAAATGCACTTAGTTATTTTTTTCTCTTAATATCCATTTGAATGGATTGGTGTTGAATATCTACTCAAGATGATCTATAGGACATATAAGGAAAGTCATGAACATGGACACGGAAATGAAATGGACATGAAATCAGTGTATGTGTACATATATATGTCAGTGTGTAAAGATACATACATATGTTCATGTATAATTATTTGTAGCAGATTAATACACACACAGTCTAAGATTGCTGTGTACTTAGGGCAATTATATTGGTTATTTAAAATATCTTCACTAAACACAATTTTAAAGCATCTGATGAGGGAAGATTTTCATAATATTGGTCACATTGAAAATCTTAGGTCTTCGTTTGGATACTCAAAATCTAAGTCATTTCATAAACTTTATTATTTTGCAAATAAAAATCCTGGATGCTTTAATTGATTTTCTGTATTTTCTCACAACCCATCTTTTGCTGTTTTTTCTTATTATGCAAGTTATCTAAGCCAGGTACACATTTTCTCTTAGAAAACAATGCCCACTACAAAACATGTGCTTCTGAAAATGCATAAACAAAGAACACATTATGGGAAAACTTAGTTGCACTCACTATTACAAGAATTGACCAAAATACCACAGTTATGTCACCAGTACTGCAAAAGACATGAGCTCAGCTCTCCAAAGTACAAAGACTTTAGCTCTATCCAGTAAGGCATGTTTGCATAGGTCCATTTTCAGGAAGGGATTGATCATGTGCTTAAGAGCTTTACAGGAACAGTACCAAGAATGTTTAGTATTTAGCAATTTTGAAAACTATGAATAATCTCTGCATCCATGACTCCCTCTGCCCTGCAGTATTCTTTCCCTTATGGTTCAGAAGCAGATTATGACCTTCTGAATCACCAACATCATTGCTTCTAGATTTTGCTTCATTTTTCTTTTTTTTTCTTTTTTTTCTTTTTGAATCCTAAGCAATAGTATCAGTTCCTGAGCCTGTAGGAAATAAAACTAGATATTAACCTGGGGGTTATAGAATTATATTTTCTGAAGTAAATATATACGTGTGATCACCGTGTCAGTGGCATTTTATCAAGCAAGAATAGAGCTATGTAGAAAGAAAAGAAAGTAATCAAATGTCATTAATCAACCTGGAATATTTTCTGATATTCTTTATCATGTGCTGGGAATCTCTGGCATTTAACCTGAGTTTTAGGGCAAACTGCCTAACCTTAAGTTTTAATTCTAGGCACGCTTCAGTTTCTAAAGTTCTCCCCAGGCACTTGAGTACAGAACTGCTTTGATTCATTGCAAAATGAAGTTTGACATATCTTATTATGAAGAAATACTTTGTTTAAAAATGTACAGAGTAGCTATAGGAAAATAACAGTAAACTCAGAAAATCTTGTCTGCAATGTAGCTCTTCTACAAATGCAACCAGCAAAACTGAAATAATATTTCCTATTAACAAAAAAGTTTGCAAATAGCTCTAAGTAGAGTCTATGAAGGTATTCTTGCTAAAAGATGAAAAAATGTTGAAAATTTATCAATTTGCTATGTTATCCTCAGAGCACTTATATAGAATTCATTTGTCTGACTCAATGATACTTCCAACTTCCTTTTTATCTAAAAGAAACATAAGTCACTGAGTCTTGTGGTATTAGTCCCTTCAAGTCAATGCAGAAGATGTTTTCCATATGAGATGAATGAATATCAGGTTGCATTAAACTAGCGTGTTAAAACCATATATCCATTTTGTCATTCTCTGCAGTTCCCTAGAATCTTAGCCTTCTTCTTTCCTCCCATAGAAAACTGAAAGAAATGTCAACTGCTTAGCTAAACGGAGGGAGACTATTCCTCATAGGGTGAAATATTAGCTATGTGATGCAACTCTGAGAACATGACCACCTTTCTCCCTTCTAGACATTTGGTGGCTTCACAGCGTGCATTGTGTTGCCATGAAATTGAAGCTCCATACCCCTTGGGCTGCTAGTCCTAGTCAGGTTCTATACATATTGACACAATCTAGGTAATCCACAGATACTATATTACAGATGACAAAAAGGGTGATGAAACTGAATAATTTGCAGACACAAATTATGTAACAGCAACAATAAAATCAATAATTAGTCAATAACAGAGATCTTTAGTGTTGTCCTGCTCCAGGAATGAGTTTTCTTGTGCTGAGGTCTGAATTCAAAGTAGCTAGAGATTAAAAATAAATAAAAATTAAAGGAAGAAAAAGACAGCAAAGAGGAAGCAAAGCCACTAGCATAAATTGTTTATAGAAGTAAAAGAAAACTTAAAAATCAAGGGAACGCTGCAAACTGAATGGCTAAAATTAAATGAATTATCATTATAGGGGCTGTTTAAGACAGATATTTCTGTTAGAATAGGCTTGAAAGAACAAAACAAAAGTTGTAGAAGTGGACACTGTTTATTAACATGTTTTCAGCTAGTTAAAATGTCAAAAAAAGATTGTCTTTCCATTGAAGAGGTCACTAATTAGAAATGCAGAGGTCACCAAAAGCAAGCTGAACCTTTACAATGGCTGTTCACACCATCCTCCTGCACCTGGAATTACTAGGAATCCTTCATGCTTGGCAGTCACCTTGAGGACATCCCGATGGAGGATGAGAAACCAATAGCCTCAACATTTCTGACTATTTCTATGAAATATCCTGGAATGCTTAGGAGAGAAGCACACATCACTCTCAAGGGGTCATTTCCACATCTGACTTATTTATTCCTCTTATTTTTAAAAATCTCTCTTCTCCCTTGTCAGTCTGACAAAAACCTGTATTTTGCAAGTCTTCCAACTGTCATGAGCTTTGACTGATATGGCTAGATAAATCCATGCCTTCATCAGCCAGACACCAGGAAGTATTTGCCAGATACAGGAGGTAGGGTGCCAAAGGGAATCAGCACCAGAAGCACACTGCATTTTTCTTTTTCTAGATACACTTTTGCCTTGTCTAGGAAAGAAAGAGAATTCAACTGCTAGCATAGTCCTAAATTTTCTCCCACCCACTACCATACAAGACCCTTCATACCATCTTTGATATCATGCAAAAAGATTGCCAACAGGGGATTTTCTGTACACTGTTGAATGAGCAAAAATTTTAAAATGTAATTTTCATTGAACTGAATGTTCAGAAAGGACATAGGAGGTTTAGTGCTATATTCCTTTAATAAGTCTGAGAAACAGTTTGGTGTGGTTGATAACATGCATTTAGCTGTGCAGGACAAGCTGCCTCACAGAGAGCTTAGGATGAGTCCAAGAAAAGGCAGCTAGTGCTGTGCTTTTCAGATGCAGCATATGTGCACAGCCTAGCACTACCTAAACAAGTGGCCTGACCACAACCCATTGATTCTTTGGTGCTCCACTTAGTAGCCCATTAATCAACTTATCAGACAGTTTGGCAGAAATATCAGGTATGTTCTTCAAGGTCCTGCACAAGCATTGGAAGTCTAGATTTTTAATATTATATGCAGCAACTTAAAGAGTCACATAGGGATAAAACTTTTTTCCTCATTCATTTTCAGGTATATAAAAAAGGAAGCAAAGATGTGCAGAGATCTGTTAGTTACATCGTATTCTGATTTTGGCTATACAGTCATGAAGAAATACAGGTACATGCTGGTAACGCTAGCTTTGGAGGATACAATATGATACCCTGTCTTTACACTGGGGGCATTTTTCTCATTCTTGCAGATCTGAATTAGTGTTTTCTGTTAATCTCCGTTACAGTTGTGCTGAAAAGGGAAAGCTAATTGCTTCATCAGCTGTATGCAGAGAGACAGATAAAGTTTAAAGTGTTATACTCTAAAAAGAGGGCCAATAGGTGAAAACAGGAACATGGTGAAGAAAAAGTGGTTTTGTTGTTGCAAGGGAATCATTACAATTCTTTAGGAGAATATACTGAATTACTGACCTTTAAACCACTATAGCTTGTAGCTATACAGCAACCTAAAAAAGAGGGTGTTTTAAATGAGGCAGTCAATTAATTGGATTTAATATAGTAGATGTTGCTTTCTGTACCTATACCTGTATTAATAACAAAGTGCAGAAAGGTATCTTGGCCTCTGCTGCAGCAGCACTTGCAGAATTCTGGAGGAGTTCTCTGGGTTTTTTTTGTTGTTGTTGTTGTTTCTTTTTTTTGTCTCTGCCTTTCTTTCTTTGGAGCTGTATAGGCAAATAATATCTGTTGGAACTGATAGAAGCAGTTCAGCAAGATAAAGCGTTCTTACTTTTTTGACATGTCAAAAACATCTGCTTCCTTCTTAAATAAACCATTGAATGAATATTCTCATACAGTACTACTGAAGCATGCAAGATAGCTTCACTAAAAGCCTTCCGCTGCCCTCCAGATACACTTAAGAAAATAACTCTAAATGGAAAGATGATACACACAATAGCTAAAGGGAATGCAGTCAAATTCAGAGAAGATGAAGAAATCGTAAGTATCCACCTGCACTTCTTCTAAGTCCTTGAGCTCTTGCTATTGGCATTTCTAGCAAAAATACTTCACAGGGGACACCCCAGTCTACTCCAAAACTCTCTAGCTATATCATAGATTCTGGCTTGGATTGCTGTTGTGAGCAAATCTCATGTCTATGGAAAACAGTTACCTAGAATTGGGAAAGACTGATAGAAATAAATAGAAGCCACATTATTCTTCCCCAGAAGTGTTAGACAAGTTAGACAACAAGAAGAGGAATCCCAGGAGACCTAAGGAATAGATATCAAAGTCTGGAGAAAGTAAGTCTGTCAGTGTAGCCTGGCAAGTCAATGTAGATACTTGCATAAGAAACTCATGTCCATTTTCAGATTTTGGTGTAGGACAGAGGAAAAAAATCCAGTCTTGAGACTGCTAGTTGAATTAAGGATAGGAAGAGCCTCATCACGAGTAGAGCAGTCATTCAGAAAACACAGAAATTATTGAGATATTCAGAATCAGTAAAATGTCATTACTTTGTGCTAGGCCATCAGCTGAAATATGTAGCTGTCTAAATATCCAGTAACATTGGCCTAATTTTCCTCTGGTTCTCTACTCCTTGATTTCCATTTATTTCCTTTTGGTCAGTTAAATAAGAATTACTCACTTGCTTTTTAAATCTCACTTTTGCCAGCTTATCTTCTTTGAAATAATGTCTTAAGAAATCATGCTTTTTTCTTGACTTTTGATCCTAATCTTGCCTTGGGAATATAACAAACAGACTCCGACAAAAGCAAGTGAAGCGTTCTCCAACTTGGAGGCCAAGTCCTGCAAACATCCCAGACAACTCCCTCCTAATCCTCCCAACTGAAACGCTGCTGAGCTCCCAACAATTTTTGCTCCATAACATCTTGACTATTTGACCCTCGAGCTCTACAACAAAGCCTGCATTGAAACATCAAGCAATATAGTCTTAAAATACCAACATGTCAAATTCTTCAGAAAGGAAGTATAGGTCAAAGATAAATTTATAACCCTCCTTTCCCTCTTCTATGAATAAGACCTACATTTTTCAAGTGTGTAAAAACGTAAAGGCTCTTGCTAGAGCCTTTAACTCCTGTAGAGTTACTACCTCCTCAATAAGAAAAAAAAAGGTGCTCTTGTTTAATGCTATGGGGGGCACACTGAGCTTCCCATCCCCTCTCTTACATGTTCTGTCTTTCTTTCCCTTAAAAATCCTGTTGAAAGGAGTATATTTCTTCGAATGAAATTCAGAGACAAGGACTAGAATAGCTTCCTGCCGGCAGTTGCCAAGTTGATATATCAAAGTGATATTGCTTTCTGAATTGAGTGACACCAATCAGCAGGAACTGTCAGTCTGTGGATATAATAACTGTGGTGCAAGTCGTCAGGAATCTAAATGAAAGTTTCAGCTGTACTTGTATACTAAAAGTACCTGTCGGCTGGGGGGAAATAGGAGGGGAGAAGAGTTTTGCTGATGGTATCAAAGAAAGAATGACAGGAGAAGAAAAATTTGGTTAAAGCCCAGAGCACCTGAATCTTCTTCCCAGTGTAATGTGAGAGTCAGATGCTTGAAGCTGTAGCATGCAATGAACTTGGCACCTGCACTCTGCATAATTCCTAGTCCTATTAACTATCCTGATGAAGAAAAAGTGAAAACTCATATGGTGCTGACTGTCAATATCTATGTAAGGTTCCAATTTTTAATGAATAGATTGCCTCAGTTCTTACGGTTATGTCCACGCTACTTGCAGAGCCCAACCAGATGGTGTTCTTAAAGCACAAGGGAGCAGGCTACCTACAAGTACACACCTGGGAGGGGAAAGCAGCTGAGATCTTTCTATCAAAGAGCACCGATCAGTGGAACACTGACCTTTAAAGGGTAGGGCTGCAACCTGCATTTCTGCTGTTCTAGGAAACATCTCCCACTACTGGGCTTTCCCCATAATTAGGGCCAAGAAGCACCTGGATGGCTAAGAAAGGTGTGAATCATGCAAGGATTAGGATTTTCATGTGAAGTCAGGGACATGTAGACTTCTAATTTCTGCTTCCAGAGATAATTTACAATAATATTATATTAAGGCTGCTCAGTAGAAAGAAATAGTGTTTGAGCAGGGACCTGGTTTATTGCTTCCTGAAAGGAGTGCACTGAGAGGTTTATCTTTCCTGTTTGTGCTGGAATTCCTGAGGCTGTCAGTGCTGATACTTCTGAGTCCTGCAAATATAGGACTGAGAAAACTAACTAATGTAATGGGGTGGATCACCCTTCTGCTAGAAAATTACAGGTCTGGGCATAAGTGTTATTTTAACTGAAAGTGAATTTAATGCAGTATGTGAATAATTTTATTTCTATTATTTTTTTTAAGTATTCTGCACTGTGAGACTGAGTTACCTCCATGTGATATCTTTGACTAGAGACTACAGTAACAGTATTGATTCGTTTTTTTGCTTACATGACTATGACTCACTAGGGAGAGGAAAATGCTCAGACAGTAGTAGTACAAGTAATGTACTAGTACATAAGCAGATAATGCTTGTCTTCTCTGGACTCTTTTTCATCTCAGGAGGAATAACCTCAGGCACCAGTACCGATTAGGGGTTGACAGGCTGGAGAGCAGCTTCGCAGAAAGGGAATTGGGAGTCCTGGTGGACACCAAGTTAACCATGAGCCAGTAGTGCCCTCATGGCCAAGAAGGCCAATGGGATCCTGGCTGCATCAGGAGGAGTGTTGCCAGCAGGTCAAAGGAGGGGATCTGGTGCCTCCACTCAGCTCTGATGAGGCCAAACCTGGAGTATTGTATGCAGTTCTGGGCTCCCCAGTATAGGAGGGATGTGGAGCTTCTAGAGAGGGTCCAGCATGGAGCAATGAACATGACAAGAGAATGGAGCATCTATCTAGGAGGAAAAACTAAGTGAGCTAGGTCTGTTTAGCCTGAGGAAGAGAGGATTAAGACGAGACCTGTCAACATGTATAAGTTCATGAAGGGAGAATGTAGGGAGAAAGGGGTCAAACTCTTCTCAGTGGTGACTAGTGATAGGACAAGGGGAAATGGGTACAAGTTGAAACACAGGAAGTTCCATCTGCATCTTCTTTCTGTGAGGGTGACAGAGCCCTGGAACAGGCTGCCCAGGGAGGCTGTGGAGTCTCCGCTGGAGATCTTTAAAACTCACCTAGATGCCACCCTGTGGCCCGTGCTCTGAGTGTCCCTGCTTTAGCAGGGGAGTTGGACTAGATGATCTCTAAAGGTCCCTTCAAACCTTAACCATTCTGGGATTCTGTGACTGCACAAGTGAGCCTTCATTCCAAAAAACCTTAACCTGATATAAAATGCAGCTAATCTACAGCAGTGTCATGCTTCAGATGACCAACCCCTGATTCACAGAATTGTCTAGAAATCTGCTTTTCTGCTGAATCATGTCAAATCACATTATCTATTGAAAATGAGCAGTGCAATGTAATGCAATGTTAAAATTACTGATCTGGGCTTTCAGATCAGGACAGTGAGATTCACCACCCTCAAACAGAGACCAGAGGAGGGCTGTGAGCCTTATCAAGGCAATTCTTCCTTAAATTCTGGGATGTGGAAGCATCTGTGTGTCATCCCATTATTATAGATACACAACTAAATGTCTTGCCTTTAACCGTGTTTGGAGTTTATCCCTTTTAGATCATGTAAAGTTCAAGTTAAACTTGCTAATGAAGAAAACACTTTTCAAAACAAAACTATTTTACAGTAAGATTGAAAATACATATTCTGAAAAAATAATCTTCCACTCTCTTATTTATGTCTTCCAATAATGATAGGTGATAAATTCTGCCTGTAGGGTGGGATTATGTGGACATTTTAAACAACCTCTTTATCTGGAAAAGCTTGAGATAAAGCTATTACCGATCTGACTTATCAATTTATCTGAATGCACTATCTAAAATATTAAGGTGATAGCCAGTCTAAAAGGACATGTAACATTGATTTCATAAATGGATGCAGGTTAACCAGATAGGACTGCAGAATTTCCTACCATCTGTCCCTTTGGGGAAATGCTCTGCAGTAGTACTGAAGATTTGTGGCAGATCTCATGCTTAGGCTCTCCAGGCTGTTTTGTTCTCCTGGATGTTGTCAATTGCATTTGCATTTCTTTCTATTCAGAATATTTCGCACCCCAGTGTCCACTGAGAAACAGATTCTTGTGTATGCATACTGCAGCGTTGCTCCAGGCAGACAGTTTCTATCTCCGTTCAGCATTGGTTGTCCTAGAATCCTAGGTTTCTTTTTAAAGGATTTTGTCTAATATCTACTAAGCCTTCAGCAGAGTGATCTTTTGTATTATTCAGCTTTGGAGCAGATGCCAGAATAAAGAAGAATTATCAAAAGTATCCAAAATTATTTTCCCTTAAATAGTGAAATGCAAAATTAAAACCACTTTATAAAAATGTTTACAAAAATCTTTAGCCTAGATTAAAAAGGAAATACTAAATGACTGGGAACTTAAACTAAAAATATTTGGATTGTAAGCAATGTTCTCATAGTAACAGTAATTAGCTATTGGGAGACCAGATTATGAGGAGAGGCTAATAACTTTTAGTCTTTGAATCAAATTCAGATCTCTAACATTGGCAATTGTATTGCAATACAGCTCCTTCATAGGAACCAGTAGTTCAGACTTGCACTGTGTAAATCAAATAGAGCATAGTGAACATTTCTGGACTCAAATTTTGAGAAAAGTCTTTCCTCTTCCCCTGTTTACTTGCAAGTTATTTTGGGGACTTTATGTATGGAATGAACAACAACAAGAGCTAAGAGACTATCACACTTAAATTCAGATGGGTTATCATTGGATCTAAGATCTTATTAGCATGTTGAAAGGGTTAAGCAGCTACAGAAGGGCAATATTCATAAATTAGATATTAACAACTATGAGATACACAAAAAAAAATCCAAATGACTCTGTAATTTTCACTAATAATTGGCAATCTGAGCTTATTCCACTGATGCATCAGGCCTAGGCTGGGATAAAAGTGGCACTAGCTGAGCATTGTCATCAAGCTCCAACTTCTTGTTGTATTTTGCAACAGTGTACTTTGAAGTTTTCCAATGTTTCTTAAGTGTGCAAGAACTATAATTTAAATGCACAAAAATTACATGATATTAGCACATAAAGTGCCATAGCCAGATGATTAGTTCTCTTTGTATATTTGCTAGTTTTGAATCACTCCACCACAGGCATCTTGGTTTTTTTGAAAGGCGTGGACTGTTCTGTAGAAGACAAAAGTATAAAGGAAAAGACTAAATTGCTTGCAAGCAAGTTTCATATCATTTTACTTACACGTTATATTCCTATGTAGCTGAATATTTGGCAAAATCCTAGCTCATTTGTCAGTTTAATATGATTGTTTCTAAACTGATAACAAAATAAAATATTCACGCTCAGTCCTACAATATGTGTTCAAGAGAAACTGGAAAGAACCCCTGCAATGTGAATGCTTTGGAAATGCTTTAGATATTGCACAAAGCTGTCAGATATGCAGAGTGATAGATGATTCTATATAGGAAGTTGGATACCTGAATTTTGCTCTATATTTTCATCAACACACTTTGTTTTCTTAACTTGGTGAAGAATGCAGATTAATTGGTGGAGACAAGGATATTTTTCATCTTATTTGAACATTCGCTCAAGAGAGTGTCCACTGTTTCTGTCTTTTACCAGGTGACTAACCTTATATGAGCTATATGTCAGAAACAGAGAGATAAGCAGAAAAAAAAGTCTAATTTAGCCAATTCTTGGAAGGATAAAAACAGTTTTTTAGCAAATGGTTTCATCATTGTGTAAGAATAGCTAATGCAAGTGACACACATCAGCTGTCTTTTGTTCTCTATTGAATTATACAGACTGCACTGTCATAGGCGAAGTAATGATTCTAAGTTAAATTCATCTATGACTGTGCATGATAAGCCCCTATTTAAAGTTTTTCATAATTTTGATGCACTTTGGCTGGAGGATCAAGAAAGGCTGATTGCTGACCCCAGCTGAGTAGCCCCAAGCAAAGGATTCCAACTGGAGTAACCGTCTCTCCTGCCAACATGGGAACTACACAAACATAAGGTGTAATGGAGAAGTGGACATGGATTTGGATAAAAAAAGAGGAAAATCAAATAGGATGAATAATAACTTTCAGTGCAAAGCGGAGAGATCTGAGAAGGTTTGAGACCACATGTCTGCTGATAGAGGAGAGAGACAGGGTGTGGATAAAGCCGTGGGATCCAGAGAGCCCAGAAACAGAATGGCTCTGAGAGACCCAATAAGAAGATAGCACTAAAGTAGAGAAACTGGGACAAGGATCCATGTTCTGAGCACAGCTGACCCTGCTGTAAGAAAGCTGCAATGCATTTGGGACAAGAGGTTTGACAACAAGCACTGGCATTGAGACAACGGCGTGAGGACTCTCAGGATTTAGGTATGTAATGGGGAACACATTATTTGAGGAGGGAAATACAAAAAAAGGAGATTAAATAAAAGCGGTTAGCTTGGCATAAACTTTAATTATCATCTTTGTCTTAAAGGGAATGTAGATTGACAAGAACTACACCAACTCTCTACTTTGGGGTTAAAAGTTGCTAGGAGAAATGTAACCCTTCAACCAGTTAAAGCCACAGCTGTTTCCCATTTCCTTGTCTGTTGAAGGGCTAATGTGACAGCTGCCATGAGGCATCTACATTTATTCTAAGAAATGCCAAGAGGATGTAGGAAAATATAGGAGTGTGGGAGAGTGACAATAACTATTCATTACTTTTACTCCTGATCTTGTCAGGACTATGTATCGGACACCTGATGCCATCTGCTTCTTTGCAGCTGTTATGTTCAGAGAAACCATAATAACTCTATTCAAAAAAGGACCTAGATGTCACTTTGTTTACAGGATCCCACACTTCTATGGATTTACTGAATGATACTTCAAACTAATTGTAAATTTAGGGACAACTTCCAAAACTGACCAAAGATTGAACTTCGCAGTGTTGAGTTCTGTGTAATGGTCATATGGAATTGGAGCAGTATATGGAGCTAAAGGAAGGTGTCAACCTACTAACCTACTCCAGGTCATCTATTAAATCGAACAAAGAAATCAAACATATTGAAACCATAAGTGCCTGAATAATAAAATAAATAAAAGTTGCATGAGACGGACCATGTCCTGGGATGACCTAGGTTTCTAATGCAAGCTCCCTCAATGTCTCTATTATAGAGGCTGAAAGGCTTGTATTGGAGAAGAGGGATTTTTGCATGATGGTCTTGAGATTAAGATAGTTTAACAATGCCCTGAAAAACTCAGAAACCCCTGTTCTTGCCAGAAAATTCTTTCCTAATGCTACATTAGTCATAGCACTAAATACTTTAAAAATGTAAGATCTTAAATATGGTCTTAGATGCCTCAAACTAAAAACTCAAATGATAATTTAAATCTTATTATGTCTGCCTATTTCCATGTATAAAATTCAGATAGTATCACCTCTTACACCCTAAATATATTGCGCAAATAGTAAAGCTATTATGAGTAACCTTATAGGAAAAAAAAAACCTGAGGATATTTGTGATTTTGTCATATGGAATGGCTTGAATAGCATGAAGTAAACATGTCCAGGGGCCATGCACTGAAATATGAGGGTAAAACAAAATATCAAGAAGCTACTCAATCACTGAGTGCTGTCCACCCAGGGCAGTGAAGGAAACAAAGTCTTTCTGTAAAACCATGTGTGATCCTTAGACAAACTGGCACAATTCTTGCACAATAAGGGGAGAGATGATGGCTGTACAGACAGAAATGCAGATAGTTATGTAGAAAGCTTGATTAAGGCATTTTGCAACTTTGCAGTGCTTACATTGTATTAGGCACCTAGTAAATACCAGAGATTGGTTAGAACAGAAAGGGAATGCTTTTAATAAAGCTATGCTATCACCTATATAATTATATTTTATATATATATTTCAGAACAAGTCACTACTATTTTGTTGTGCTGAAGTTTTCTTTATCCTCTGCTAAATGATCTCACTGAGTAGCCAGATGGAAGCAGCAGCAAAGCCTTACTGGATGGGTAAGAAATGGATGTTTTAGTCCTATTTTAAGTTAGTACCTACAGCAATACTTTCTTCAAGATAGATGCAGGAAGGATTGTACTGTGTTTATGGCTCTCAAGAATGAGTTTGCTATATACACAGATGAGAGCACACATTATACTCACTAAGAGTAGGAGTAGCAGTCACTCTGCCATGCAGACAAAGATAGAGTTCAGGCTAAGCAGACTGGAAATCCTCCTGGGCTGCTGGTTCTTCTACTGCCGTGATATGATCTGAACATTGAAACAGTCACACCTAATATTCCTAAACAAGTTTAACTTGGTCAGATATGTGGGTTTTTTTCCTGAGTGAACTACAGTTTTTTACTGTACTTCCTCAATCAGTTGAAAAATGAAGGGAGAGCGCATCTCTCTGGGAGTGCTGCAGATATGCCTATGAGCTTGGCCCAATATTCAAAGAAGTATGAGAATTGACAGCTGAAGCCTCTTCTATACTAATGTGCTGAACATGAGTGCCCTGAAGAGAAGAAATCTGGAATTTAGATTCAAAATACAACAACCACATCTTTAAATTCAGGAGTGTTTGGAGAGTTTTTAATGTGAATTCCTCAGAGCGACAAAACAAACTTTGGTCTGAATCCAGAACAGAAGTTTGGGTTCATTCTCTGTTCTTTATTACTGTTTTCTGGCGATTCATTCTCAACCCTAACCAAAGAGTGCATTTGCAAAATATTGCAAGTGGAGAGGGTGAAACACATTTTCAGGGATGTTCACCTTATTGTGAAGGATGCTTTTCAATAGCATTAACAAAATCAAAGGATAACAGCCCTCTTCTCTCAGAACTGAAAGCCTGACAGCTGGCATGCTGTGCCAACCCCTGACTGTGCTGGCCAGTGCTGTCCAACTGTCTCTTTGGGCTCCTGTAATGAGGAAGGGAGCTGATGAGTGACCTTCTTGTAACTCTCCTTTTCTTGCCCTTCAGCTTAACTCTCCACTGGCATATGAGTCAATGCTCTATCATCTACTCAGAAAGCATTACACAGACTTCAGAGAAATTTAACTAAAATACCTATAAGCAGATGCCCATGGTTGCCAGCCAGTATTCGGAAGGAAAAGGGTAAGGGTCTTAAGAAAACAAACCTCAAATGCACAGAGAAAATACTATAAATAACATAAGACATTTTAAATATTATGGAATCTCTTGCATAATCAAAAGAAAAAAAAATCACTTGCTAACAGAGATACTGCACAGATAAGGTTTTTCCTACTACATCTATTAATCAGATTTTAGCTGCATTTTCCATTATCTCACATTTATTTTGCTTTAACACTAAAATAATTTAATGTCTATACAAAAATTTCTCTGTGAATCTCTTAAGGGTAATTTCGTTGTCACTCTAGAATGTCCCTTATACACAGTGTATGTCACTGAGCTCCAGAGCTAAAAAGACAGGCAGCATCTCAGTCCTGTCAACATATCCCTGATGTATGTCAACAGACTTTCTTGATTCTTTCCATTCTGGCTTCTAGGTTAATCATGGTTGGCCCTTCAGCTAACAGTTAAAGCAGAACTAGAGCAACTGTTGTATTCAGCAAGGAAAAGTTTTCTTTTCTGTTTCTTTGTCGGGTTTTCACTCTAGAATGGCTCATTGCAGTTGCTTACGCATGTACTCCTAGGGCTACACTTTCCTGATAAACCGAGGTAAATAACTTACAAATATCCATACAAACTTATCATCACCTTATGTGCCTCTGCCTCCATTCTCTTTTTAATAGAGGCAGAAACTCAGTTAAAAAGTAGTGAAAAGCAAAGTGTAATGCATAGTCTAGGCATATGACTCTGCACTTTCTCTGGGTCCGTAAAAAATGCTATGGTAGATCAAAACTCACCCATAGCTGAGATATGAAGCCAATATAAGTATTCAAAGTGGTGAAGGTAAAAACAGAATTTACAGCAAATTCATTAACATCCTGCACTGTTCAAGTGTCTCTTTTATAACCTTTCTTTTTGCCCTCTGACTAGAAAAGCTTTTAGAGGATGAGCAGGTATGGCTTGTGGAAGAATATTCAACCATAATCTTCCCCACATGGTACAAGAAATGTTGCTAAGAATGACTTAAGATTGTCATGCTCTTTTTCTTTCTTTTTCTGGGTCTCATAGTTGAATGGACATGTCCTCTGTACAAGCAAAGGAATTCAGAATATTTCAGATAAGATTCACCTCTTTTCACCTGTTTATCTTCTGTTCTGTCATTCACAGTCAATTGCTAAAATAGCAAAGCACACAGGTTACATGTTTCTATCCTACCTTTATGCTCCCACCATCCCTTGTCTTACATTAAGAGAGATGGCAATTGCTTGGAGCAAAACCATCTATTTGGAGAAGAACAGTTAAAACTTGGAGTCATGGTCAGTAGGGACTTATTTTCATTTTCAGAATTGTGTACATATGCAGTGTACATGTTTATATAGGATGCCTCAAAAAGTAGAGGGAAAAATTCCAGTTTAACCATTAAATAAATTTAAACCTCTAAACATTATGAACTTCTTTGCAATGACAAGAATGAACAGGATTCTTTAAAATTCATTATGAAGTCTGACAGCTAAAATAAGTTGAATGCTATAATTGCCCTGAAACTCCTTTTTTGAGGAGAGGGAGAGGATATGATATCATGATTGTGCTTTTTCCTAACAATCTAAAATGTTAGAAATAAGGAAAGGAAAGAGGAGACATGTAATATCCATAGTGCTGATCTAGTTTCTGGATTAAATTCCCTGATCCAGAGCATGTTCTTCAAAGCAAGAAGTACGTTCTTTCTGTTAACTGGAGGAGCAATGTTCTGCTTCAGATAGGTCTTGTGTATTAACACAAATAGGAATGTGAACTTCCTAGATCTTGTGTAATGAATAATTCAAGTTGTGTGTACTACCTTAAGTATATAGCATCAACTAGGGCAAAGATGACTACCATTCCTCTAATACAAAATGTGTCTGAGCTGATCTAGCTGGATGCTCATATGCGCCTATGTTGAATGTTTTCTTTTGTCTTCATTGCAATTACTTGGAGACTTGACTACAGATTTCCAGAGATAAAGAACGGTATCTCTGTCTCAAAAGACAAAAAGATTTTCTCCAGTACTTGTTGCAATGCCACTCAGGAATCTCTAGTAATTTATTGAGGTAAAGAGTATATGTGTAGGTATGCTGTCAATCATTTTGAGAAGAGCATTGCAAAAAGGTTGTGAAACCTTCTGCCTCTTATGCAGCACAGACTAACTGGGCTCCATTCAGTTGTCCATGCATAAGCATCTTAGATACTTCGTTACAAACAGAAGGATGGCAGATAAGACAAAAGATTTAAGAAAGATTTGGAACAGCTTCAGGGAGCTGGATATCTCTAGTCTCACAGTTGTGCACAAATGAATGAAGCCCAAAGAATGGGGGAAATCACATTATGGTTAAGACGCTTGAATATATGTATCACTACATAGTTAGTGCCTATATGGAAGATTGACAGTCAGATATATAGGTTCCCACAATTTGCCTGAACACGGGTGATGAATTCTAGCCATGAGGTATATATCTACATGTGGTGGGCCATTAAGACTCAAAGACCTATGGGAGACCTGAACTTTACGTAGCGGCAGCTGAGAGTAGGATGTCTCAAACAAGGCTATGCTATTGCTTCAACCTATGTCAAAGCAATGCAATGTGAGGGTACTCTGTCACCAGACACTAGAATATGTGTTTAGCCACAGCTGACACCATGGGCGGCATTCAGATGTCCACTGCGTTTTGTGCCAATAGAAGCAAATTGCAATATCCTCCCTGGCTTCTGTTCGTCACTCCAAAACACTTCTCCAAAGGCACTCTGCTATATTTACCAGCCTCACAAAGATCTCTCAGGTACCTAAGGATGTTCCAAATGTCACAAATCCCTCTTAGGTCTTCTCTCACTTCAGCTAGAGTCTAAATGTGTAGTTCACATGCAGACACACAAATTTATTCAGAAAGAATGAAGAGCTCTTTTCATTTGAACTGGAAAAAAAAAACTTTAGGAGAAAAAAATTGCAATACATGTGAAAGTTCTTTTGACTTTGGGTTGCTGTTAGAGTGCTCATAGTGGAGAACCAATTAGGTGTTTGCACGTTGGTTCCATGGAAATATGAAGTTAATGAAGAGCTACTTAATATCATTTGTTTTCTTGAATATTTTTGCTCAGAGTTGTCTTATTATATCTTACTATTTTCAAGTTTCAGCTGTTCAACTATTAGCATAAAAATCAATTACTACACTTCTTGTAAAAAAACAAACAAAAAAAAAACTAATAGATCAGTGACAGATTGCTGAAACAGCAGAAGAGTATTTTTTTTTTCCATAAAAATAATCTTTCTCTGCAGCAGTCTTGCTGATAACTTTGTTAAATTATGGAAGAACTTACAGTCCCCATAAATGTGCATACAGGTGTCTTGTGCTTATATTCTCAGACTATTTGCACTTACTCAAATAAAGCTATGAAAAAGAAGGCACATCTTCCTTCATTAATTTAGATATATATTCATAAAAGTGTACTCAAGTGGTCAGTTTTTAAGTGACTATCTTGAACCACTGAAATCTCTTCAAAAGTGCCAGCCAGCTCTCTGAGAGCTGAGTCCATTTTGTGCATCCCAAGCTGACACCTTAAAGTTAATTGTAGCTCTGTTAGTGACATTAGTAGCAATTGTTAGTAGAAAATGCAGGTTCTAATCAACATTCCCTTTTGTTTCCATTAGTCTAGTGCCCATGCAATTTGCTGCCCAAGCATGAAGACTAAGAAGTTCACAGTGAAAGTCAAACTTGCACAATAGAGTCCTTAATTCCTCTCCATAGTCAAGAAATACGTGTTTGGCTATGCATGTGGGACAGGTCTTTGCCTTTCTAGAGAGCCCAACAGTGGTCTTGGGGGATCTCTGCGATGCAGGCAGATGGCCAGTGGGGTGCAGAGACACATAACTCTTGATTAAAAGCAGGCGCAAGACTGTACTATGACCCTGCAGTGTGAGATCAAGCCATGCAGAGTCCTCACAGGAGCTCCACAGCCTGGCACACTTTCCACTTGCAGATCACACATCCTCCGTAAGCTGATCTACCAGAGAGTGACAGGACACATAATTGGCTGGCCTATGTGTAAAAAAAAGAATAAATGTGAGATGTGTGAACAAAAGGGTTGGAAAGGTTTTCTCCCTCTCTGGAATAAAAGCTTAGAGTCTCAGTTGAGTCTATCAGTAGGACCCAAAACAAAAATCAGCTCTGACAAGACATGGTAATACAACATTTGTTTCTTCTGGTAGATTATGCAATTTAGATTTAAACTTGTGAACTGCAGTGCATGAGAAAACTGTCAGAAACATTTTAAGTACAGTTATTTTTTTTCTTTCTTGGACTATGATAAGGCAACCTAAGTTTGTAACATGAAAAATTCAAGAGTTGAAAAAAATAGAATTTTAAAATATTTCTTAAATATGTTCTTACACTGCATGCATAGTGGTATGACAAGTTTATTAGTACTTCTTTGAGATTACCCAATTTATTTATGGCTTCATCACCCATGAGAAATGTGTACACTCCCTGTTGGGATGACTAACCAAATACCTTACTGTCACACATTCTCTCTATATATAAGATTCCACAAACACTAAATGTATGGGGAAATAGGCTTCTATCTCCAAGATTAATTGGTGCAGTCAGGAAGTCTGGAAGATATGACAAAACTGATGTATTGCACAGAAATTCATTTCAGTGAAATATTTGTGCATAACTTGAGAGAGAATAGAGTTGAAATTTGCTGAAATGGTTATATATGGTAGGCTCTAACATCTCAACAGTAGGAACCTTTTAGCAATGCAGCAGTTCATTACTTAAGGGTTCTTTTCTTAAGCCAATATACAAAGTTGGCAACTTAGCTCAATTCAAAGTGGTACTAGACAGGCAACAGAACCATAGGATCTGGACAGATGTACCGATGACAGATGGTGCTGAGATTAGTCATATCAAGCAGCTTCAATTTGCACTTATTTCTCTGGTTCAATGCCAATCAAAGATGAGCACCAACTGACAATGTCTTATTACTGGCTAGTCTTTATTAAGAGTTGCTGGTACTCTCTAGAAAGTGATGTAGAGGCACAGACATTGTTCATAAGAAAACAGACATAACATTAGTTATGTCTGAGTTTTTGTTCATTTTCAGTGAATCTGATGCTTAGAACTGCAGTGTCAGCTCTAAGGATCAAGAGTTGAATGTGAGCAGAAAGACCAGATGCCACCTCTCAGAGACAGTTCCACCTAGGTAAGGGTGATGTGTGCATAAGAGCAAACTAATATGTGAGAATCCCATACTGACACATGATATCAGTGTTAAGTTCACTTTGAAAATATTAATTATGACTCATATTTGAAAAAAAAACAGCACCCATGTGTATACACACATATATGTATGAGTATGCTGAAACATAAATTTATTGGGAAGTATATGGAATTGTATGTCTCCCTTCTTCCACATTTGCACAATTATGTAGTGCTGCATGAAATCTTCTCAAATCCCAGAAGATTATAACATAATACTAAACATTACGACCATAGACTCAACCTTGCTTCACTCTGACAAAACTCAGCTGAATCCTGCACTAAGACTGAACTAAGTCCCTTGGCATTATGGAGATTGAAAAATTGGTGCTAAAAATAGATGTATTTGTCCTCACTCTCTGACTAGTACCTACAAATTATATTAGCTTCCTCTCGAGAAAAAAGAATGAGATTATGTTAGAAGCAGTAGACAACAAATTTTATGTTCATCCTTGAGTTGTTGTGGAAAAGTTTTCTAAAATTGTCATTGCTGATACTGACTGAAGAAAACAAGCTGCAGGACAGATTAGACAGATAGCTTAACAAAACTGTCCTAGAATGGCTTTATTTGATAAGGATTAAAAGAAAAATTACCGCATAATGCAATATACCCAAGTCAGAACAGCAGTAAGAGGAGTCATTTAATCTAGAGTATTAAGTCATCAAGTCTCCCAATAGAATAATCCATGATGGAAGCTAAAGGAAATAATCAAAGGAGAGAGCTGAAAGGATTGCGATTTTAAAAATAAAAATAAACCACTTTTGAATTACAATAAGATGATCCAATGCTTTGTTTTGCTAAATAGGGATCTTTCCCCAGACATTTCCAGGGATAATTTCTTTTTATATTTAAATAATTCAGAAAGTAAGGAAGGTTGGCGTTTTGTGCTTCCTATCACAGAATGGTTGAGGTTGGAAGGAACCTCTGCAGATGATCTAGTCCAATCTCCTGCTATTACCCCTGGTGAGCAGAATATACTAGTGAAGGTATTCTATGTATCTTATTTTATAGCTACCAGAAATGTTTTTTTTTCTTGAACAAAAATTCTCCAGCAATTTATGAATGTAGTTAAATGTTCAAAAATATTCATACAGCAGAAGTTTTTCCTGTGCAGCTGAGGATATAGGAAATATAAGCCCTTAGGTTTTCAATAGAAGCAGTGATATCTCCTAAGCAGTGATTTAAGACTGATCTCTCCCCTGTGGAGAACTAAGATTTCATCACACATATGTATCTAAATTTTAAATTTTTTTGTTTTAATACTGGCTTCCCACTGCAAACTGATCACACTGTCCATCTCTTCCTCTGATGGTGGAAGAGGAGGTGAGGGGAGGTTCTGCAGGTTAGGTAGCCTGTCCTAGGAGGTGAAGCCTGTCTAGGAAGCCTTACTTGCAGAGAAGACTCCTACTAGCCTACAACTCCCATGAGGTAACATTAAAGAACCAAACAATTTTTATATTGGGGCATACATTTGCAAAGTAGGAAGCGTAGGTGGATTTAAATTCTCTGTAAATTAATAATGACACTTCCACAGATACTTTTTAGGATAAGTATCATATGGTTTTAAAATAATCTTTGAAGACAAGGAACATGACCAACTCAGAACTGTTTCTTCAATAGAATATTGCAAACACAATTAACTGGCCAGAAAAGCACATCTAATTCCTGAATGGGAAATACAGAGGAGAGTAACTCATCATTTAATATCAATTTGTTTTAATTGTAGAGAGGCTTTTAGGTAAGTATTAACAATAACTACATAGTAGAGAACTAAAAGATCTGAAACAATTTATTTCACTGAGACTGATAAGCAAATAAATTGCAAATACTGTATGTATTACTAACTACTTTATATACAGAGTATCCGATTCGATTGTAATACAGTTAAATATCTAAAACACGAACTCACATGACAACTGAAGATCTTATTTCTGGGAAAATAAATATTTATCAAAATATTTTTCCTCATTTCTCTTTTTGCTAAATCCCCAAAACCTACAGCAAACTGAAATATAATTGAAACAATTCCAATCAAACATCTATGAAGAGAAGATTCACACCTTAAATAACAGAAGTCTAAACTTACAGCACTGACAAAGACTAATAGGTTGCCTAATAGGTTGTTTACTGTGCTATTGGACATGAAGCATGATAAAGTAAGCAGAAAAGAGACTGCATAAGCTTTATCTCCATAACAACCAAGAAAAGAGCGATTACAAAAGAGCATGGAAAAGCCACCTTCACAAAACAGGCTTTAACCTTAGAGCAATGGGAGCAATATAACACAGTACTGTTGATGTCTAAATAAAAAAAGACATGGGCTCAGTTCAAAACTACTGAATCCTGCTCAAAGTTTGATATTTCACTTGGAACAATAAACTGTATCTAATACAGCAGTCATACAGCAGACAATAAAATATTCTGAAGAAATTGAATTATGATTAGTATGTTAAAAAGGAAGAAAAGATGTATTAACATAGCACTCAGAACATACCTGTATATCAGGAAATCATTCACATAATGCTTTCATCTAGCCCATTCTAGGGTAGTCAACTAGTTTAAAATTAGCTTTCAAAAAGCTCTTCATTGTAGTTTGACCTAGCTGGGTGAGTTCCTTAAGAGCTTACAAGAAGGACAGTATTTAAAAGCAATCTTCACAGACACCTCCTTAAAAAAAAATTAAATTAAATTAAAAGAAAAAAAAGGGAGACAGATGTTTGAAATGAAGAGTCATTTGGAAGGGAGACTCTTTTGCAATCTGAATCTGTTCTGATTCAAAAAGCTGGTGAAACTCCTACTGTCTTTAATGAGCATGGGTTCAGGACCTTAGGTTTTCTCTTTAGGCCATGAATTATACTCCCTAATGTTAAACCCCTTTTAGGAAAAAAAAAATGCAGCTTTCGTGTACATATCCTCAGTAAGACAGTGTCGTACATAGACCAAAGCTTCTGGACCATTTTAGCTGCCACGGGCACAATATTTTGTAAGTAGAAATACTGAAGACATGCTACTTAAAATTGCAGAGTGGCTGCAATTAGCAATTACAGTTAGCTGTTCCCTCCCTTCACAACCCACTCATTCTTTGCATGCCCTCCCTCACACAGTGTTATCTAAATGGTTTAGAAGCGATTGCGTTTCCCTAAAAAACTTAAAAGCCCTTTTAACTAGGACTATTTTTTTTACACAAAACAAAGGAAAGACATATAGGCTTGGATATATTTCCTAGGCAGCCTACTGGTTTTGAAGAAAGGAAAGACAAGGAGACTTTGGGGGGCAAATAAATGTTCTAGTAAACAAGAAATCAGGTATGGCTGACAGTTTTTCACTGTGAATGAATGAGAGAGAAGAGAAAAAGTCCATTTCCAGTAGAAAAGCTTTTCATTCAATATAATATCAATGGCTCTAATCAGCAACAGGATGCCCTGTTTGTGCCCTTTCTCCCTTGGACAGCCTAGTCCACTGTAGGGAGCAATCCTAGCACTCATAGCAGCCACAACATAGTAGCAGTTTGCCTCACTTTTTTTACTCGCCTGTGCTGCTCTTCCACAGAATGGAGAAATCCTGCCTACACTGAATACACTCATAACAATATTTAGCCACTAACCTACCTACGCGAAAAGCTTCATAAACATCTCCTGTCCAAATATCAATTAAGATTTCTCCACGCAGACTTGCTATGGGTATGTGTACACAGCAAATAAACCAAGAGTGGATACAACTACAACTGCTACAATTAGGAAATATATATGTAAGATTTATTCAAGCACTGTTCCTTCAAGGCTTTTTTTCTTGTTGCCATATGTCTCTATCAAGGCATGATTTCATTACTACCTGTGCCAAAACATTTGATTTGTAAAATCTTTTTCCATAAACAATGTACATGGAACACAACTGTCAAAGACCTGCTAAGGTTAATGCTAGTGTTATATATATGCTGCTTTTGTGCTGGAACCCATAACTTCAGTGAAAGCATTAAACCAAATGGTTAATCATTCCACCTTTTCTGTGACAGCTTAACACTCTGTTCTACTAGGTACATAAAGACAGTGATACTAATCAGAGAAAAATGCAAAACTAATATTTAGAAGATGCAGGTGTGTACAGCCTGCCTGCTCAACTGTCTACTCAACTATTAAAACCAAAGTGCCAGTTACCAAAATAACTGCATCAAATAGCCTGGAAGTCGCTGTTTTAGCTTCAATAAAAGACCATGGTAATCAGTAGATGAAAGGTACCAACAAGAGTCCCTTGTGTAAATATCACACAACTGAATGCTGTACTACTTCACTCCAAGAGCAAGTAGATGCAGGCATACTGCTATCATGAGTAAAAAATCTAAAATAAAATAAAATAAAATAATAAAATAATCCTGTGTAAAATGTTCCAATAACAACTCTAGCTCTCAAATGATATATTCACAAAGGGGTTTGCAGAAACTTGCTCTGAGATATCTTACTGAGTTGAGTTGGAAAATATCATACTAATGCTGTAATGCTAGTAGATTTTGTTACTCACCTCATGTTGATGTCTTTCCTTAATATTTGCTAACACCAATATTTTTTTGTACCATGCCTTACAAGCATATACAATATCTAGTTATAAGGTATTACACCTATTAATTTTTTCTATCAGAAGAAGAGAATCCCCTCCTTGACACATTCATTCTGCATACAATTTATAAACAATTTTCACAAAAGGCATTATTTCTTTGCAGACCATTGCAGACTTTGGAGACTACTTATAAAGCTTACATGAGGTTAACGATGAAGAAAGAATTTAAGATATAAGCACTGACTGACAGCTGACCTCACTGATCTTTACAAGGGCATCTTTTAGCTTTTCTTAGGAGATAGAAGACATAAATGTGTGCCTAGATGGATATACATACAAAGTATGCTTGTATTTTCTTCAGCTAATGACATAATAAAAACTTATACTTGCTGATAGTCTTTTAGTATAGTTATATCAGTGTTCTTCTGACTACTTTGATGACACGAAGAGCCTGTCATCTATTAATGCCACACTATAATCAGAATACAAAAGCAAACTACAGAGAAGAGAACATAAGACTAGTTTCAAAATTCATGGAAGTTCTAAGAATTTCATTATGTACTATGAATTCATTTGGGCTTTATTAATACATTTTTAAATTCAGATGCTAGGTTTTACTTACACAGTTACAGAATAACAGATCACAGAATGGTTAATGTTAGAAGGGTCCTCCGGAGATCATCTAGTTCAACTCCCCTGCTAAAGCAGGGACACTCAGAGCATGGGCCATAGGGTGGCATCCAGGCGGAGTTTGAAGACCTCCAGAGAAGGAGACTCCACAGCCTCCCTGGGCAGCCTGTTCCAGGGCTCTGTCACCCTCACAGAAAGAAGATGCAGATGGAACTTCCTGTGTTTCAACTTGTACCCATTTCCCCTTGTCCTACTGAGAAGAGTTTGATCCCTTCCTTCCTACATTCTCCCTTCATGAACTTATACATATTGATCAGACCTCATCTTAATCCTCTCTTCTTCAGGTTAAACAGGCCTAGCTCATTTAGTTTTTCCTCATAGATAGATGCTGCAGTCCCTTAATCATCTTCATTTCTCTCCACTGGACCCTCTGTAGAAGCTCCACATCTCTCTTATACTGGGGAACCTTGAACTGCATACAATACTCCAGGTGTGGCCTCACCAGTGCTGAGTAGAGGGGCAGAATCACGTCCCTTGACCTGCTGGCAACATCCTCCTGGTGCAGCCAAGATCCCATTGGCCTTCTTGGCCATGAGGGCACTGCTGGCTCATGGTTAACTTGGTGTCAACCAGGACTCCCAGGTTCCTTTCTGCAGAGTTGCTCTCCAGCAGGTCAAGCCCTAATCTGTACTGATGCCTGGAGGGTTATTCTTTCCCCAGGTGCAGAATCTTGCACTTGTCCTTGTTGAACCTCAGGAGGTTCCTCTCTGCCCAACTCTTCAATCTGCCTAGGTCACTCTGAATAGCAGCACAGCACTCCGGAGTGTTGGTCATTCTACCCAGTTTGGCATCACCCACAAACTTGCTCAGGGTGCACTAGGTACCCTCCTCCAAGTCATTGATGAACAAGTTGAACAGCACTGGGGCCACTACTGATCCATAGGGAACACCACAGTTACTAATAATATAAGCTGACTTTCTCGGAGAGACCGGAGACAGGAACTCTGAGCATATCTGCATAACTGCAAACTATCACATCTATTACAGGAAGGAAAGCACCTGATCCATAATAATTAAGAGGTAGACTGAGATTTTCTTGCCAAGCTTGATAACTTCTACCACAGAGACTAGACAAGGAGGAAAGAAATTACACTCTTCCACATTGCATCACCAGTAGGAAAAAAAAAAAAGACTTTCCTTTCCCTTCCCCTACATGCCCTTATACCCTTTGCTCTGGTTAAATACAGCATGTGTGTTGGTAAAATGCAGTGTCAGAGTCTATCTGCCCAGTAGGAACGAGCTCTCTCATGACCCATAGCACAAGGCATAAATCAGTGATACAGCTGAGCAATATACAATCTTCTCTAGTCTTGCTGAGAAAAAAGAATGAAGATTACTGAAGAAATCTAGAGAAGTCAGAGAAGTCATACCTTATGAGAGCAACCTCAGTTTCACCAAAAGCCACTATCACTCAATGAGTGAGCATTACACTCAGAGTTGAGTATTTATAGGATGAAATCTTTAAACTAAATTGAAATTAATAAGAAAGCTCATAATTGTGCTATCTGTCAAGATTTGAGAGTGCACCAGCCAAGGTACAAGTTTCCTTTAATGCCTGTTCATGCTACCTGTCCTTCCAGATCCAAAATCTTCATCTCAGGCAGGATTCAAATATACCTGAAAAAACAATCTGCTATAAAGTCTGAGTAAAATTAGTTGAGGGTCATGTTGTAATATTGCACAGAATATTGTATTGTTTCATGACTGAATAAAATCTTCTATGTTCAATGTGGCCCAAACTCATAACAAAAGCTGTCTCCTCTTTCATGAATCTGCAATCAAAATAATAATCCTTCATACTCTTAAAAGGATATTTTTAGAAGTATTTGTGAAATACATTTTGAACTTGGAACCTTGCTTAGAGCAGAATTACCTTGACCAGTTTACATGTATGATATAATAACTCAGAACAGAAAGATTTCACAAAGTTGTAAGAGCTTGGTTCACATTCCGAAGAGCTCTGCAAATGCAGGGACTTTTCCTCAGGCAATCAGATTCTGAACAATTTGATAACTAACCTGCACATGATGGAATCCTGTAATTGCTGCAAATAGCTCATTATTGCCTGCAAACTTACTGTCCCATCCATATTTCCACATATAAAAGTTTTAGGATCCTTTTGAGGCAAGCGAGCACAAAACAATTCAGACCAAATACAGTAGAAAGTTTTTTTTCAAGGCTTAAGTACTTACATCTATACATACTTGCTTTAATGAAACCTGCCCTGAACCAGTGCAGTGACATTTACAGCAGCATAATCATGGCACAGTGCTAGCTCACAACAGTCAGTTCTTTGCTGATAGAATTCAAGTAACAGAGTAGGAACAGGCAGATGGAGAAATGGCAGCTCCTTTCTCAGCATCTCAGATCTAGGGAGTCATTCCTGTCTGTACATCTTTCTGGAATGCCTTCGTGAAAATAACACCATCACGTTACTACTGACATGCTGTAACCATGCCACAGTACAATACTGGATCTGCCAAAAATATCATAGACTGATCTTGTCCCTGACCAAGTAGAAGAGCGAATTCCACAGTCTTTCTAGTGCAAAGACTCTTATTCATTTGATTTGCAGTTCAACAGAAGAATGGACAAGGCTACCTGGTAAAACTCAAACAACAAATAACATCCTATCCTTCAGTCAAGATAGTGGTTACCTAGCTCTAACACCATGCTCTCTGCTGATTAAGCCCACTCATGCCCATCTCTTGTTCCTTCCCCGTCTTTATAAGAGGGATCACATCAGATCTACCCCTCCATCTGAGAATATGCATACTCAGACTACCCTGCTATCCTGGACTGAAAACCTATATAGATGCCAACTACTGGTAGATCTATTGGCTCATTCTTATGCCCTGTGCATGGTTTCCGTTGGGGAGCTGGCCTTTCAGGTCCTCAAAATAGCCATATATCTTTTCAGGACTCGATCAAGGTAATATCCCTGGATGATCCTCTCAGGAGCCCTTATAGGCTCTCTTCCTCCTTTTCACCATAAGAAGCAACTAAATGTACTAGCACAGGGACACTACACAATGTGCTGCTTCTATAACAAAACTGCATGGCACAGGCTGGCCTGGTTTAGCAGAAAGTGTGCCAGAAGACTATTTTTTTACCACTGTTTTCTAATTTAAATAGCACCATTCTTCTCCAATATTTGTTTTCTTTTTTTATTATATCTGAAATGTTTTTGCTCTGCTGTTCATCTGCACTACCATTCCACCATCCTGGGCACAACTCATAAACCTGTCAGTGTAATATCTAGTAAGGAAAGTCTTACCTGACTGTGAATAAATAAGAGGCTGTTGGCAAAGGAATCACTGCCTGCAATAAAATTCTGTGAAGTAAAGTCTCTTTTGGCAATAACAAGAAATGGTATCTCAATCTTCATTTTACTAAATTTGAAGGGACAGGAAGAGCAGTAGAGCAGAATGGATACATAGGGTAGTGAGCAACATTTCCTGATAAGGAATGATTAGCCTGATCCAAGGAGAGGGAGGTCAAAGGAGACTGACGTGCCTTGAGTGGGCTAGATTTTCAGAAAGTGCTTAGCTATGTCTTAACTTAGCACCCACAAATTACTATTTTTGAACCTAAAGTCACTAGAGGTCTTGGCAGAATTGATTCATGCCCAATTCTAATGTTTGAGAAATTAGAATTCTTCACATAGTTGTACATATAATACAGTAATGTGGATCTTTAAAGACTAGAGTTTAAAGAAATATTAACCTTTCAGAGCCTTTTAACTCTGTGATAAACGTGTTGTAATTCGCGGAACAAACTGTAAAAGAACAGGCTTATCAAAGTGTCGTAAGCTATGAGTG
>JAUBOD010000314.1:923567-934378 GCA_032353885.1 Nothura maculosa
CATGTACAAAGAGACTTTTGCAAGCAGGATATGCATCAGGTCAACTTTAAACAAAAAACTGACCTAGATCACTAAATCTTTCCACATATGATAGATATTCAAGTCCCTTAATCTTCTTTGCTGCTGGACTCTACACACTGGACTCTATCTAGAAGTTCCACATCCCTCTAGTACTGAGGAGCCCAGAACTGCACCCAGTACTCTAGGTGCAGCCTCCTCAGAGCTGAGGAGAGGAGCAGGATCACCTCCCTCGACCTGCTGGCAATATTCCTCCTAATGCAGGCCGGGATCCCGTTGGCCTTCTACACATGTTACAGTTTCACTGGGTTTTTTTATTATTATTTTGCACAACTCAACCAATTCAACTCAATAGCTTTTCTTACTGTTATTTCCCAGTTTGCAGGGTGAACTGTCAACCATCAGAGTTGGACTTTGGATTCTTGGTGATAGCTGCATTTCATGGTGAAAATAAGGTTACAGTCTTCCTAAGGCTGTGGGATAACCAAGTTTAGCTTCCTCTGTGATAAATATCTATTTTTAAAATGGAAGTGTTATAGCAAGAGGAAGAGACAACTCTTTCCTATAATAAGGAAGAACCAATGGTTATGGATCCTAATGGACCAGAAAAGCCAACAGTCTTGAAGCCAGCTCAGGCTGGATAAGGATGTGAACCACTGTGATGTGATCCTGAGATCTCCTTTATTTACTGGCCATGTGCATGCCTCAAAATAAGATTCAGTCACCTGCAGAGGTAGATAGGATGTACAGCAGAGCTTTTGCAGATATTAGTAACATGTATATGTGACTTGTCCTGCCTCAGTGGTGAGTAATGTGCTGCTCATGCTTCACAGAATTCAGTTTCAAAAAGATGGCAGTTTGGGGTCTGTGCAGAAGCTTAACTACAGTTTCTGGGTTGTAATAAAATAATAATTATAGTGTCTGTGGAGACAGAGGTGACTGTGTTGGAATAAGGGCTAAAGTTAGAAATGTAGATCTTAAACTCCTCCTTGGATGCTTATGTAAGCATTATTATATGCAGTCATTTATTTACACAGTTGTGAACTGATAAAATGAAGGCAGTGGATATAAATGGACCCTTCCTTTCAGTATTCATGTTGCATTCCTTGGTAATGATTTAGATCCAAATTCTGTTTAAAGCTAATGAAAATATCCTTTATAAAGAAATCTTTGCAAATGTTGGCAATTTTTCCATCTAGGAATTATTCACAGTCCTTTATTAAGCCGGTTCTATAAATGGCTAAACAGTATCATATGAATAACATTCATTGCAAATTTTTGCATTTTTTCAATGAATAATTATCTATTTTGACATTTCCTAGTTCTCAAATAGCCTTTATCTGCAGATATATAGGTACACCACTTCTCATATTATATCTGGAATAGGCTGCAAGTCAAGTCAAAAGTGTCCAAGACTACATTTTCAAAGCAATACACACATTATAGTGTGTGCTTCCTATTCAGTTTAATAAAAAGGAGCTGGTTGTAGTGAACCCAGTGTTAATCTTCACTTTAGCTCTTATTCATAGTGAAATCTGAGTAATTCTTTTTAGCTCCCTAACTCACTAGCTATCTTGAATAGCTTGTGTTTAATGTCATCACTGCGTATAGTCCCCATAAATCCTCCTACTGGACTAGATAGCTATGAAATGTGCTGTTGGCTATATTACATTCCTGGTTTTGAAAATTTAGGGGTGAATGCTTAAAGAATGCTGTGATTAAGTTGGGTGTTATGACTACTAATAAGCTACAGCACACTAGTGCCATGATTTATAGTACTTCAAGGAGTACTGAGACTGAACTGGATATTTCTAAAGTGAAGAGAGCTATATTATAACATCAGCCAGTTGTTCATTTGCCAAGGCAAAAATGCAAGTCCTAGAAGCATTGTCCTTTACAGACTATTGCCATATACATGGCACAATAATTAAAATGAGCACATATCTAAAAACAGGTGATAAATCTCTGTTTCCATAAAAAACATTAATCATAACACTGTTAAGCCTTAAGAAGACACGTTTTGTTTTGTTTTTCAGTATGTAGAGCAGTAGTCTTTGCAGAATTTCCTTGCTGAATACTTTGTCTTTGCAGAAGTGCTGATATGTCCTTGTTTGCTGCTGCTAAAGTAGTAGTCAGTATGTGTGGGACAACCGTGATGGCCCGAGAACTATTCTGGGTTCTCGTTGAAGCAAGTTGATAAGCAGCTCTGATTTCCTGCTGTTCTTCATCCAGAACCTCATCCCATTGTGTCAAGCCTTCTCCTGACCTGGCCTTGCATCATCATTTTCAGTTAGAATTCAGTTTTACTCATTATCCTCGTAAGCCTTCAAAAGATTCTCCTTAGAGGAACCTTTAAAATAGAAAGGAATCAGGCTTGACACGTTTTCAGCTGTGCTATATTCAGCAGAGAAAGGTTATTTTTACTGGATCCATAGATTGATTTCCATGGGAATTCTGTACCCAGCAGGTGAAGTTCTCATCTTAGCAGAGATGCAGAATAAAGGTGGCATCCTGTTTACACCACATCTTGCTGGTGGTGCTTTGTATCTGTTTAGATGTATTTGTAAGCATCTGCAAACAGGTGAATCAAATTTAGCTTAGGATCATATTCTAAAAATAACAGAAATTAACTTGCTCCAGTCTACAATAGAAGCACTAGCTTGATATTTTAATCATCATATTGCACGTAAACAAAATTAAATGTAAACTCTACTGTGTTTAATTTGAATCAGAAATCTTACACGAGCTTACTGAATTTAAATATATGGCAGCAGACATTTTGTTAGTAAATTTGAATACTTTTTTCCCTCATTTTATTTATCTGAAAAGTTTGCCTGCATTAAAACAATGTAATTGAATCCACACAATAACTTGATGCATAAAAAAAAATCCTTTTCAAGTATTATTGTCTATTGGATAGATCTCATTTAAGTTATTCTAAATCTTACATTTTGTGCATTGGGTAAGGTCTCACAGTACTCAGCTGTGCCATGAAGGATATCCTGTTTGAGTTCATAATTTAAATTTTGTAATATATACACATATGTATGCTCCTGGTGCCTAGTACATTTCTACTTTGTGTAGTGCTGTCTATGCAAAACCAGGTAAGTCATTACCAGGCTGTCTTGCCTTCTATTTGCACACATTGAAGTGACTAGGCAGACTGCAACAGAACAGAGAGTTACAACGATTTTATTTACACATGAAACTAGATCCTCTTCTCCTTAATTAGGATGTTTGATACAACTCATAGGAATGCAAAGGAACTTCTGCCCCTCTTAGAAGTCCTACTAAAGAAAAAAGACCAAGATAATGATGACTTAAGAAATAAATAAAGAGGCATTCTCTGCTGCTAGAATCATCATGACTGGTGAAAATTGCCCCTTTCCTGAGATTTTCTATACTTTGTTTTAGTCTTCATATATATAAGCAAATCATTCTACTTGGGTGCAGTAGCCAATAGCTGTGTTTCACAGGTAGCTAATTGATCAGATAGCTTTGATCTTTGTTTTCTTGTCAAAATATCATGTCTATATCAGTTTCATACTAAAATTGAAATGTCTGTCTAGCTCAGGAGTTCAAAACTGCTAAATGATTCTTAAAATATGAGGAGTACATTTTTATTTAAATTGCCAAAAATTTAAAAGTTAAAATCCTTACTGACTGGCTAGAGAATGACTTGACATAGGAGTTCTTGGCATATGCAGTGAACACTGAACTCAGCTTGTGCCTAGAATGCTTAAACTTCCTGGGGGAAAAACTCCTCCCTTTTGTCATCCATGGCTCAGCAGTCTTCATGCCTGTGACATTAGCCTAGTAGTAAGAGTCACTAGTGTTTTCCTGGTATTTTGCATAGACTTGATATTTCTTGATATTTTGAATATCTTGAGATATTCTAGTTTTGTGATTCTCAATGTCAGAGATAAGTAATTTTCCAGGAGAAAAATAAGAAGATTCTCAAAACTATGAGGCATTTCTTAGACATAGACTATTTGTTCTCTAGCGCTTTACTTGTAATATATGAATCTTTGCAAATGGACACTTAAAAAAGTGTTGTACAAAACTTGAACACTTGAAACCTGGAGTGCTAAAACACCTTAACTCAATTTGTCCTAATAAAGTTCTCAGTGAAGTAAGCATTATTTTAGTATTATATCACAATAAGGTCTTCATGTGTCACTATGGAAGCACAGAAGCAAGAGAAGGATTTAAAACATCATCTAGTCCTTGCACAATGCAGGATCCACCACAGTAATATATTGACAAATTAGAAGCTGAGATTAATACATTAAACAATGCCCATACTATCAAACGGCTCCAGGAACAATTATGCCTTCCAAACAATTTGTGGCATGGTTTGGATTCAAAACACTCCTCAGATTAACAACAACAGATACTTTGCATATTGGAGCCTAAGAGACCACTAGCAGATATTACCTCTTCTGTGCCTGTTTGCCATGGTGCCCCAGGGCATCCCACTAGGCTTAGTTTGCCCACACAAATGTAGCCTAAATATTTTAGTGTCTCATATAATGTTTGTTTTGTATCAAGAATCTAGGAAGCATTAAGTCATTTTTCAACATGTCTATATTTGAAGCGTAAATATATATGAATATATATATGAAGAATAAAATACATTTTTTTGAAAAAGCATACATATCACCTTTATTGAAAAACATCTTTAATGTGAGATCATAAACACCAGAACAGATTTCCTGGAATGGTTGTGGTGCCTGCATACTTGGAGACTGGTCATTGGCATGAGCAATCCGGTGCAGCTGACCCTCCAAGGCAGTTAGTGTAGGGAATTTCCAGCAGTGCTAAACAACCTCTGCTGGTCTGCAATTCTGTAATGCAATTAGAACTGTGCAGTAAATAGTAACTGTAAATAGTTAAATAGTAACTAGTTAAATAGTAAATAGTGGGATCACAAATATTAAAGATATTGTCTCTCTTTTGATTATTAACTATAATATTTTAAAATGGTTTACAGGACAGTAACTGAGAGGATAGAATGCTCTAAGTAGATAACTATAGCAGACCATAAAAATGTTGCATTCCAAAATTTATATTCTATTGATATGCCAATAATAATGCTGTAATTCTAGAAAATTACAAAAAAGAAAATTAAAAGTTCTTTCTCAATCTGTCATGATTATAAGTTAACTTATGAACTTCTGAACATAAATAAGTATCTTCTTACATTTAATAAGCTCCCTTGTCTTAATTATCAAAATAAGACAACTGCAGAAGTTCACAACACTGGAATGTAAATAACTTAGCAACTGCATTAAAATTATTCATTTTTTCTGTTATTAATTAATCTGTGACTTACAAGTTAACTCAATTTAAACAGTGTGAAACAGTATATTTTATGAACTCAATTTTTATTGTGAAAACAGCATCTACAGAGTGGCAATTTTGCTTCAAAAGCATTGGAAAACTCAGCATCAGAAAAATGTTATTTAATAAAATTATTACATCAGGCATAGCCTATGGTTTCCTCTAGGAAAAGATATATCACGTATTAGTAGAGTGGATTTGTATAAGTGGTGGCATAGGAGCAAAATCTGTGCTTTAAGAATGAAAATATTATAATTGCCTGTATCTAATTTATATACAGTTTTAAAAGCAAATGTAGAAGAGTATTGTGATTTTAAGTAAAGCGGAGAATCTCTAATCACATAATATTTTTAATAACCAGATTGCTTGCAACACTGATATGTCAGATGAATGTTCACCACTTAAAAACCTGCCAGCCAAAAATGCTTGGGCTTGACCTTATTTTGGCAATATGCCCATCAATAGGAGCATTAAGTGCTAGGCAACGTTTGACTCAGATAAGGAAACACAATATTAGGAAGAATATGTTGTTTTTTTTTTTTTTTTTTGGTCCTGATTTCTAATGTTGAATGTTCTTGATTTACTTAGAAAACCCCAGAGGCTGTTCTCCTGAAAATTCATTTCTAAAGCAGGTAAGCTAAATTGCTTATCAACAGGTTGTCTCTCATCATTTTGCTCCTTACTATTATTACCAGCTGGAGTGAATCAAAAATGTTTATCAAATGGATTTGTAAGAAACAAACCTTTTTATAAAACTATTAAAAAGCAAATAGGAGAGAAACAACTTAAAGTAGAAGAAAACATAAAAGGTAGTTAAGTCTGCATCTTCCTTAATTTTAATGTCAGCATCTTAATTTTATATGTATGTAGTTAATTGTTTTGCTGTAAATTAGCTGTATAATTTTTATATGTATATGTTTCAGAAATGTATGAAAATGTAATAAAATTTTATAGAAATACAGATTAATTTTCATACATTTTAATTACATTAAATGTAATGAGAATATAATTATTTTTTGAAATACTACACCAAAATCTGAAAATTTTTCTGATGATTCATGAAAATTATTTCAATATATCAAAACTTTTCACTGCTACAGAGTTATGGCTAGCTCTTCTCTCAAAACGATGAGTCCAATACAGAAAAGAAGGATAGAATATAAATTTTGGAATTCTTCAGTTCAACAATGGAGTTTAGAAAATGAAGCATAAGTAAAATGTGCGATTTATGCTTCTATTCTTCATAGGCAAAGCAGTTGTAAGGAGAAAAGAAGAGGTTTGCTGAGCTTCCTGTAACTTGCTATTATTCAGTTAAGATTTGCATCAATGAATGTTAGACATTTTCTCTTAGTTCTTGGTTCACATATTTTGCTGGGTAAGAGGGAGTGACTTGAGACTTGCTTTGCAATTAAATTACCTTATTTGTTTACAGTGAGAAAGAGACAGCATCTAACATTTTTGATGCAGACAACCAGGACGTTTTTGTGTCTACAGCCACTACTCATTTTGTGAAAACTTTTCTTTAGGTATTGTTGAATAGACATTGAACATCTTTTCTCTGCCTCAATTTTCTTGCTTTAGTAGTACAGCCATGTGATTAAAGTTGAGCAGATACTCATATGCTTTCCTGAATTCAGTTTCAAATAAAAATCTTTCAAAAATATCTGACTTAAGAATATTTATAATTTTGAGGTATCCATGGAAACATGATGGGTGGATATAGTCCCAATACATTACTGATTCCCAGATGTATTAGCACATGTTTTCTAGAATTGTCTCCTTTGGTTCTTTTTTTGCTATGGTCTCTAATCATTGTACCTTCCAGGCAGATCCCTTCAACACAGAATGGGATCATATTCTTTTCTTCTCTATGTATGGTACCTTCCATTTCAATATCATCTTTATGCTCCCTAAATGTAGTTGGTCATTTCTTTACATTATTTACAGAATTATTAAATAAATTAGTATAGATGTCAACCTAGCCAGTCTCCTTCTTAATAACTTCCTGTATTTCAATATCATAGGAAACAAAGTATCTATCATTATTATTTTAAAAAATTCACATAAATAATCTATCATCATTATTTTTGAAAAATCAGATGAATAGTATAAGTGAGGAAAACATGTTAGCACATAAGAGAATGCAGAAATTCATCTGCACTCTCATGTGCTTTCTGTTCATTTACTCACTATGTTATTAATAGATAGAGGTTCTATTTTTCTATTTTTGCTAAATCTGCTCAAGTTGTTTATTCTTTTCACTACAATGCTCAGGAGCATCATAGGATGTTCAGGAACAGGGTTAGAATAATAGTGTACATGAAAGTGTATTTTACTGAGTCTTTATTTGTCATCATAAAGTGCTAGAAAAGCAAACAAACAAGCAAAAGGAATGAATGCTTTTTAGAGAATTGTCTCCTGCCCTGAGACACTCTCACGGCAAAACCACTCATCTCATACTATTTCCACACATAAAACATCTTATTAACAAGGACTACAAACACTGAGCTGGCAGTCATTAAAACATTTTCAAGATACATCTTCAAAAGCAGTTACCTCAATATACTCACTGGAAAACTGTTTTGACTGCCCACCCCTCTCATAATCAGAAAGCATTTGATAATTTTATCCAAAAATGTCTATCCAGCATCTATTCATTTTTAAATTCTAGGAGCTTTTCCATGTACATACTTGAATATACTTGAAGAGGTCTTTCCTGCTTTTTGAATTCTTTTTTTTTACCATTGCATTGCTGGAAATATTTGCATATATATCTTTTTTTTTCTGACCAACAAGTCCCGTAAGTGACTTACATGGATTGTGTAGTCGACTGAACATTCAGATTTGCCCCTCTTTTATCATTTGCAACCACTAAGTTCCCACTTTATGGCAGCTATTCTCCTGATCAGTCTCTAAGTGCCCAACCTTACAATTTGCGCTACTGTTTTATCCTGTTTCTCTTATTCTCTTCCTCAAGGTCATTGAGTTCTTCCTATATGATATTTTGGTGCTCCTCTGTATTGATTACTGTTCCTAGCTTCATGTCAGCAGATTTCAGCAGCAACTGCTAAAGTGACTCTTTGTGCTAAGGTCACCAATAAAAATATTAAACATGATTGGTCTCAAGACCTAGCTGGAGAAATTACACTTGCCATCTGCCTGCAGCGACACCACCACCTTTGTAGCAATCTCCCTGATTGACATTTTTTCCAGGTTTACTCTTCTTTTGTTTTGCTCTATCATCCACATGAAGATGATATTTAAGTGCAGATGGATTTCTCCTTTAAGATTTTACTCTTTTCTTTGGCCATAATGTTTGCTGGATTAACAAAGACAGATATCAGGTTGGACTGGCAAGATCTATCATAAAGGCCGTTTGGCCTTTTACTTTGTTTCCTATCTGCCTCTTTGTCTTTAGCATTTTCTTCAATGTCGTTTTAAAGCTTTACAGACCATTCAAATCAGGTTGTCTGGCATATGGAGTAAGATAGATATATATGACTATGAATCAGTTTGGAAATAATTATCAAAGACAAACTCAAATTACTTCCATGGGACATAGCAGCAAAGCACATGTAGAAACACCTCATATTGTTGCTAAAATAAAACCCAAAGGCTTAGGTTTCCTACATTTTAAATAGTCTTGCTACCAGTCTAGTGGTTAAAAGGACATTAGGACTTAATCTTCCTGTTGAAAATAAATAAGTTCATTTTGTTATGAAAGAGTTGTCTGTGTCTTGAGAGGCTGTCTGTGATAGGATGCAACACCTTCTGTTCTCTTTCATATTTCTGCTTTAATGAAATCCTTTTTAAGCTTTCAGCCTTCTCCAGTTCTCTTCATTTCTCCACAAATGGTATGGATGCCTAATCTTGGACTGCATTAAGTGTCAAGAAATTACATATAATTTCACATGTAAATATGTATATACATGTAAATACATGTATTTCTCTTTAAGAATCCAGCCTAATGTGATTTAATTTCCAGCTTTTAGATCCCATTCATTTCTAGATCGCAGTCTTCAAAACAGAACAGTATTAAACAGAAAGTTTTTAGAATATCATTTATTTTTTCCTGCTTGTTGTGAAGGAGAAACAGATAAAATATCTCCTCAAGGTTGTAAGCCTTTTAGGGCAAATTTCAAGTTTTACAAAGCTGACGTTATATTGCTTTGGTGCAGAATACCAAGCCGTCGAGCTCACCTGAATAGTGTATTACTTCACCAATATTTTAAAGGGATCTCAAAGACATTCACAGCAGTAAAATAGGCTTTCATGTTCACAGATACTTTTCTCTTCTTGCTCTTGCATCATACAGTCAGGAATAAGCTAATTCCTTCCCCCATAATTAACTGCCAAGCAGTATATGATCCTAAATAGCATTTCTTTATGAATTATGGGTGGCTTCTAGTGTATTTCTAAAGCTTGCTGGGATATTTTGGTTGCTCGGGCCTTCAGGAAAGCTCTCACACATTGATCAAATGCAGCATTATGGTCTTTCTGCATGTTCTTGAAAGGAAAATTATTTTAAAACTTCAAACCTTCTTACTTCTAGACAGAGCAAAAAATAAACCTCATTAATCATGTCCTACAGAATGTCATTATTATAAATGCTGTAGGAAGTTACCATAGTGGCAGTAAAATATTCATATTTTCAGAAAACCAATTACAAGGTACAGTAAATCACTTAAACATGCTATTGGTGATATTGAGAAAGCACAGAGAATTTCTTCCTGCACACATAATTACCTGAGGCAACCACTTCTTTCATGGCCAGTGAGGGGAAAATGATAGTTGATGGGGAGAAGAGACACTTGTGTTTGCAGAAACAGTTTCTGTCATAAAAAGTCACTGTTTTCCAACTTTTACTTCAATGCGACCTGAAAGTGTTCTTGACCTCAGTAGTTAGCAGAAAACAGAAGCTGCAAAGGTCATTGATAAAATCTCACCAATAGCCTTTTAAAAATAGAATTACTTACCCTGACTATTTCTGTAGTGCCCCTGACCATTTCATCTGTCCTTCCTGCAGAGAAATATTAAAAAAATAGCATCTTTCCTAATATTTCAAAAGACTCCTTTATAATGCTTTGTTTCTGACAATGGTCCTTATTATCACCATATTCCTCAACTTCTACTAGGAATATAAGCTTTTGAAGAAAAGTCTATGTCATCATTCCTCATGCTCTCAACTTTTGATCTCTGTCCTAAAACGTTTTTTTTCTCAGGATGTGCTCTCAAAACTTCTATTTCCCAGGACACTGACATGTCACTGTCATTGGCCTGGGGGATGCTGGAGGTCTTCCTATGACTTCTGTAACCACAATATGTGCGTGTGAGATAGCCCGGGTTATTTGCCCCTTAGCCCCTCTTTAGATCCTTGCACTTCAAACAGCTACATAGCCATTGCATCTTATTATATTTCCATACTACAATGAAATGAAAGTAGGGGGGAA